>CM065744.1:42577402-42594902 GCA_033310375.1 Conus canariensis
GTCGATTATGTAGAAGTGCCGAAGAAAATTAAGTTCACTTTGTGCCGTGCTGTCCCAAGTTAAATGACTTCAGGAATCAATTCATTTTGCTATAGTTTTTGTATCAGGCTTTTAAAATTCGAAGTATGGTATGCAGTTAGGTGTTGATTGTTGTGTATTGCTTAATATCTAATTTGCTATTTCCTGTCGCCGATTTTTGGATACTTGATTTTTTCCCTTTTTCTGAATGCTTTGTTCACAACACCCCGTTCTGAATGCTTTGTTCGCAACACCCCGTCTGAAGCTTTGTTGACAACACCGTCTGAATGCTTTGTTCGCAACACCCGTTCTGAATGCTTTGTTGCAAACCCGTTCTGAATGCTTTGTTGACAACACCCGTTCTGAATGCTTTGTTCGCAACACCCGTCTGAATGCTTTGTGACAACCGTTCTGAATGCTTTGTTCGCAACACCCCGTTCTGAATGCTTTGTTCGCAACACCCCGTTCTGAATGCTTTGTTGACAACACCCCGTTCTGAATGCTTTGTTCGCAACACCCCGTTCTGAATGCTTTGTTCGCAACACCCCGTTCTGAATGCTTTGTTCGCAACACCCCTTTCTGAACGCTTTGTTGACAACACCCCTTTCTGAACGCTTTGTTCACAACACACCCCTTTCTGAATGCTTTGTTCACAACACCCCTTCGTCAGGGGCCATGTCCTGTTTCACTAAAATATCCCTATCCGTATCTCCCCCCCCCCCCTTCCTCTCTCTTCTCTCTCTCTGCCTGCCTGCCTGCCTGCCTACCTGTCTGTCTGTCGGTCGCTCTCTCTCTCTCTCTCTCTCTCTCTCTCTCTCTCTCTCTCTCTCTCTCTCTCTCTCTCTCTGTGCGTGCCTACACGTATAGAACCGACTGACAATGTGTCAGCCCTGCTATGGTCCCTGTGGTCAACTGAGCTGTGGACCACATGAACTGAATTGCGTTAGCCTCTGCCTGTCTGTCTGCCTGCCTGCCTGCCTGTCTGTCTATCTGCCTGTCTCCCTGTCTGTCTGTCTGTCTGTCTGCCTGCCTGCCTGCCTGCCTGTCTGTCTGTCTGTCTGTCTGTCACTCTTTTCTAGACCGACATAGTTCATAACACAGAATTAAGACCATGATCATGTGGACACTGAACGATTTAGCGAAACAAAGTACTGACAGACAAGCTTCAAACTAGGGCTGAGTGTCGCAGAAGTGAGATTATCCCAAAGAAACCTGATTAGGTTGTGGTCTGGACAATTGTGGGGACTCATTCACAGCGTGCTGGAGTGAGATTAACCCCAACCAGCCATTGATTAGATTGGGGTTGGACATTACTCGTGGAACGGGAGAAACAGTGTGTTGGAGTGAGAAATCAACGTAGACTTACGGGACCTGTTCCGCCAGTGCGCGCACGTGTCATTGTTTTGCATCCCCAAGGAGCCATCGCCTTGGAAGTAGTAGCTCTTACCGCGCGGAGGACTGTGTCGTTCCGGGCCTTCGCTTTCGCTGTAATGTTGACGCTGGAGATCAGAGATATACAGCTAAGGTGGCCGGGGGAGGGGGGGGTACACTGGTTCAGGCAGACTGTACACAAACATGGTCAGCTACCCTAGAGATTAGGTCTCATCTGGCACTGGCTGGCCAGAAGTCGTGAGGTGTGAGGCGGCTTCACTGGCCAGTTGGTGCTTAGCGCTGTTGTGAGGAGGGAGACAGGGGCTGTAGTAGGGGGCGTCAATCACGGGTTGCCAGTGCCCGTGTGTGTGAGGATCACAGCTTATCACTGTATCGGCATCTGAACCGTGAGTCACATTTTCTTTGCTTTACAAAGACTCTGTCACCGGCACGAGTCCCCATGATGAGTTGACTCGTTGTAGTCCCCATGATGAGTTGACTCGTTGGAGTCCCAATGATTAGGTGACTCGTTGTAGTCCCCATGATGAGTTGACTCGTTGTAGTCCTCATAATGAGTTGACTCGTTGTAGTCCCCATGATAAGTTGACTCGTTGTGGTGCCTTCGGCTGTGTCCCGCTGTGACAGCTAAGCTGTGTTCTCTTGATTGGTGTTGTGGTGTTGGATGGTGTTGTGGTGTTGAGTGGTGTTGGATGGTGTTGGGTGGTGTTGAGTGGTGTTGTGGTGTTAGGTGGTGCTGAGTGGTGTTGTGGTGTTGAGTTGAGTTGTGGTGTTGGGTGGTGTTGTGGTGAGTGGTGTTGGGTGGTGTGATGTGGTGATGATGGGTGGCGTTGTGGTGTTAGTTGGTGTCTTGTGGTATTGAGTGGTGTTGTGGAGGAGAGATCCAGGTGTTGCTGAAGAAGGGAGACGTAGAGAAATAAAAAAAAATAAATACAAACAAATGGGAATGTAGGTTACAACCCGACTTCTGAACACACAGAGTTGACACACAGTAGGATGTTAGCTACAAAAAAGTTTCGTTGGCACAGATTTGCGCAGCGCTCAGCAGTATGTGCAGAGAGCTCAACAGTATGTGCAGAGAGCTCAACAGTAGCTCAACAGTACGTGCAGAGAGCTCAATAGTATTTGCAGTAACAGTGACTCTCGGCCTCTGACTCAGACCTCGATCAGTTTGATCGATAAGAAGAGGAGAGATTGGACTGTTGAAGAAGAGAAACAGTTGATAGGCCATGAGATGAGAAGAAGAGTTGTCAGACCCCAAGATGAGAAGAAGGGTTGTCAGACCCCAAGATGAGAAGAAGGGTTGTCAGACCCCAAGATGAGAAGAAGGGTTGTCAGACCCCAAGATGAGAAGAAGGGTTGTCAGACCCCAAGATGAGAAGAAGGGTTGTCAAACCCAAGATGAGAAGAAGGGTTGTCAGACCCCAAGATGAGAAGGGTTGTCAGACCCCAAGATGAGAAGAAGGGTTGTCAGACCCCAAGATGAGAAGAAGGGTTGTCAGACCCCAAGATGAGAAGGGTTGTCAGACCACAAGATGAGAAGAAGGGTTGTCAGACCAGAAAATGAGAAGGGTTGTCAGACCACAAGATGAGAAGAAGGGTTGTCAGACTACAAAATGAGAAGAAGGGTTGTCAGACTACAAAATGAGAAGAAGGGTTGTCAGACCCCAAGATGAGTAGAAGGGTTGTCAGACCCCAAGATGAGAAGAAGGGTTGTCAGACCCCAAGATGAGAAGAAAGGTTGTCAGACCCCAAGATGAGAAGAAAGGTTGTCAGACCACAAGATGAGAAGAAAGGTTGTCAGACCACAAGATGAAAAGAAGGGTTGTCAGACCCCAAGATGAGAAGAAAGGTTGTCAGACCACAAGATGAGAACAAAGGTTGTCAGACCACAAGATTAGAAGAAAAGTTGTCAGACCAGAAAATAAGAAGAAGGGCTGTCAGACCAGAAAATGAGAAGAAGGGCTGTCAGACCACAAGATGAGAAGAAGGGCTGTCAGACCAGAAAATGAGAAGAAGGGTTGTCAGACCCCAAGATGAGAAGAAGGGTTGTCAGACCCAAGATGAGAAGAAGGGTTGTCAGACCACAAGATGAGAAGGGTTGTTAGACCACAAGGTGAGAAGAAGGGTTGTCAGACCACAAGATGAGAAGAAGGGTTGTCAGACCACAAGATGAGAAGAAGGGTTGTCAGACCACAAGATGAGAAGAAGGGTTGTCAGACCACAAGATGAGAAGGGTTGTCAGACCCCAAGGTGAGAAGAAGGGTTGTCAGACCCCAAGATGAGAAGAAGGGTTGTCAGACCCCAAGATGAGAAGAAGGGTTGTCAGACCACAAGATGAGAAGAAGGGTTGTCAGACCACAAGATGAAAAGAAGGGTTGTCAGACCCCAAGATGAGAAGAAGGGTTGTCAGACCACAAGATGAGAAGAAGGGTTGTCAGACCCCAAGATGAGAAGAAGGTTTGTCAGACCCCAAGATGAGAAGAAGGGTTGTCAGACCACAAGATGAGAAGAAGGGTTGTTAGGCCTCAAGATGAGAAGAAGGGTTGTCAGACAACAGGATGAGAAGAAGGGTTGTCAGACCCCAAGATGAGAAGAAGGGTTGTCAGACCCCAAGATGAGAAGAAGGGTTGTCAGACCACAAGATGAGAAGAAGGGTTGTTAGGCCTCAAGATGAGAAGAAGGGTCGTCAGACAACAGGATGAGAAGAAGGGTTTTCAGACCACAAGATGAGGAGAAGGGTTGTCACACCACAAGATGAGAAGAAGGGTTGTCAGCCCAGAAAATGAGAAGAAGGGTTGTCAGACCACAAGATGAGAAGTAAGGAAGCGCTGAATGAAAATGTGTGCGCTCCGGACATCATTGCTAGCTCAAGGCGTGCTTCTACCGTTCCCTCATCCGATCTTAGATGAACAGCATGGTGTTCTATCTGATATGTACGATCCTTGAAATTACCACCAAAAAAGTGTAACATGCTTTGTTAAGAATTCCTGGTGTTGGAGTACCTTTGAAGCACATGTGTAAATTTTGGCAAAATGATGTGTCACTATATGAAATGGAACAACGACAACACTTCTACCATTCAATTCAGCAAGCCTTTCCTCTCTTTATACAGAATAAACACAATCACTGTGCACGCAGGGGTTTTTTTTTTGTTTTTTTTTCACTATACAAAAGCCAAGAACCCCCCCCCCCCCGCCCCCATCACCCTGTACGTCATCGGTGTGACTGGGTGCCAAGGATAATTCAGACAGTCGTGTGATTCAGTGTCTGTTACTAAGGAGTGAAAAGAAGAACAGGTAAAATGGTGAACCGGCACAAGGAGGAAAGCAGATGACAGAAATGATAATTGATGGATATAATGTAGATTTAATTTTAAAAAAAAACAATAACTGGTATCCCACAGTGGTTTTATTGTATGATCCATTAATCTGAAAATATATGTCTGTGCAGTGTACACTGGTTCATTCTATGCCAGTACAATGAACAATACTTCATTATCTGTCAGTACAATGTATAGTGATTCATTTATGCCATAACAATGTACAATGGTTCATCATGCCAGTACAATGTACAGTGGTTTATTATATGTCAGTACGATGTACAGTAATTCGTTATATGCCAGTACAATGTACAGTGGTTCATTGTATGCCACCACAACGGCCATTGCGTTCGAGACGGAACCTTAATCTTTACGTATGTTCTTACCAACGGCCAACGGCCTTTGGGTTATGGGACTTTAACTTTTACACCATTTCCTATGTCTGTCTTTTCTCTCTGTGTGCGTGCGTGCGTGCGTGCGTGCGTGTGTGTGTGTGTGTGTGTGTGTGTGTGTGTGTGTGTGTGCGTGCGTGCGTGCGTGCGTGCGTGCGTGCGTGGTGTGTGTGTGTGTGTGTGTGTGTGTGTGTAAGTGCGTGCGTGCGTGCGTGCGTGTGTGAATCATTTCCTGTTTTATTTTCTATCGCTATTTTTCTCTTTGATTCTTTTTTTTTTTACCATCTTTTCCTAGTGTTTTGTCTTTTATTGTTTTCCTGTATTAACCTGTGTTTTCTATTTTTCTTTTTTTGCCTATTTTTGTATATGTTCCTATATTTTCTGCCACCCCCACCCCCACCCCCGTCCTAAATTCTCCTTCTATCTTTTGCTGTTTCTCTACCTTTTTCTAATATTTCTATCTTTTCTGGTCTTTTCCGTATTTTCATAATGTGTGTCTTCCTCAATTTTCTTTTTCAATTGTCTTTTTAAAAATGTTTCCCCTATGTTTTCATACGTTCCTACACTTCCTGCTTTCTCTTCATTATTCTGTGTAACTACTTTCTTTTTCTCATTTTCTTACCTTGTCCTTTATTTTTCTTATATTTTATTGTTTGGCTATTGTTCTCTACATTTTCCTTTGTATCAATCACTGACAAATCATTCTTTCCATTTTTAAAAAACCTCTTTTGTGTATATGTTTCTCCAGAGCGCTCACCATATTATGCTGTATTTGATGTGGAAAACGGAATAAACCAATCAGAAGACTGTTTTACTGACCACTTTATATCTATAGAAGAGTTGTCATTACTGATGAGTGGTGACTCTAATGCCAGAACAGCGAATATTTTCCCTGAATGCAGTGATGAAGAGACGATGTTTTGAGAACAACGATAGCGTGACTATCACCAGACGTCCGGAGGACAGTGTATTGAACTCCTATGAATTTTTTTTTAAAACATGTGTACTACACGGGGATTATTTATGTTAAATGGTGTATGTAATGGGGACCAGACCGGTCGTTTCACATCATTTCTGATTCAGGTCGTAGCGTAAATAATTATTTTTTGTCCTCATATGACTTGTTTGATCATATAACTAAGCATTGTGGTATGTTTGTTGCAAACAAAATTGAATCCGACAGTATGTCTTTGGAACTCTGCATGAAGGTGTTTGATGCTGGATTAAGGCATGAAGGTGTTTGATGCTGGATTAAGGCATGAAGGTGTTTGATGCTGGATTAAGGCATGAAGGTGTTTGATGCTGGATTAAGGCATGAAGGTGTTTGATGCTGGATTAAGGCATGAAGGTGTTTGATGCTGATTAAGGCATGAAGGTTTTGATGCTGGATTAAGGCATGAAGGTGTTTGATGCTGGATTAAGGCATGAAGGTGTTTGATGCTGGATTAAGGCATGAAGGTGTTTGATGCTGGATTAAGGCATGAAGGTGTTTGATGCTGGATTAAGGCATGAAGGTGTTTGATGCTGGATTAAGGCATGAAGGTGTTTGATGCTGGATTAAGGCATGAAGGTGTTTGATGCTGGATTAAGGCATGAAGGTGTTTGATGCTGGATTAAGGCATGAAGGTGTTTATGTGGATTAAGGCATGAAGGTGTTTGATGCTGGATTAAGCATGAAGGTGTTTGATGCTGGATTAAGGGTGGTAGGGGACTGATGAAAAGGAACATGCAGAAAAATGTGTGTGGAATGATGATCATGCTGAACATTTTTTGTGGTATGATGAACTCCAAGCACATTCGTGAAAAGCTTTCATCAGCAACAATGTTGATCGATGTCAATGTAAACAATGCGTTGCACATGTTCACTGATAGTGTGAAAGATGTAGCAGGCTGTTCACTGATAGTGTGAAAGATGTAGCAGGCTGTATGAAACAGCGTATTTGTGTTAATAGTTCAAACAGACAGAATGACCGGTACGATACAGAATGCAAGACAGAGAAACGAAAGACGCGCAGACTTTTGAGAATATGCAGGAAAACATCTGAAAAGAAGATGGGGCAGCTTTTTCTAAAGCGAGGAGAGGATATGAAAATCATTTGCTTAGAAAGCAGAAGTTGTATAATGATCTTCAGTTTATGAAAAAAAACTTAATTCGGTGAATAATCAAGAAGGATTTTGGAAATTACTGCGCTCAGTATACAAAAAGAGATCACAGCCTCGAAATAATATTACTATTGAGGAATGGCACCAACATTTTAAATTAGTGTTAGAGAAAGATGACCCGCCTCTAGTAGTTCGGAATGTTGCAGATGACGTGTATAAAAATTTTATGGACCAATCTATTACAAAGGAAGAAATTTTATCAGCAATTAGGAAGTTGAAAAATGGAAAAGCTCCTGGGCCTGATGGTTTGATACGGGAATTCTTTAAGAATTTGGGTGGTTGTGCCATTGAACATTTTAGTAAAATTGTTCAATGCACTGTTTGACAAAGGTATGTAACCAGGCCATACCTTTTGTTGTTTTTGTGTTGTTTTGTGAGAGCAGCATTAACGAAGTTCAGGTTTGGCGTATCTGACATTGCTGTGTACTCCCAGAGATATACATACGGCGAAAATGGAGCTGCCATATGTCGCTCATGTAGTTCAGCAATAGAGGATGAAATGCATCTTGTGTTTAGCTGTCCAGTGTTAAATGACTTAAGAAATAAATTGATTCCATCAAAATTTTGCAGTAGACCAACTAGGTTTCGCTTAGTATTGCTATTATCAACAGAAAATGGAAAAACAATGAGAAGTTTTGCAATTTACCTGTATAAATCATTTCAACGTATCAGAGCCTTTTCTCAATAAGGGCGAGCAGAGTGATCGTGTTTGTGCATTTTACACAGTTTCAGTGAACTGATAATTTTGATTTTGATGGTCTTCTTGTTATTTACAATTCAGAGATTTGACCCCCTTCAGATGGGGCCATGGCCTTTTTGCATAAATCATTCATTCTTTCTTTTATAACCCTTCTCTGACCCCCTGAGTGAGATGATCACCTTCATACCACCGAACTCTGACTTTTCTCTGTCCCCTCAGGTCTGCTGTGAACTCTGACCTTTTTCTGTCCCCACAGGTCAGATTCCATTGGATGTCGCCCTGCAGGACGGCCTTGACACCATCGCCACCCTCCTCTCCAGCCACCTCCCTTCCCTTCCCCTCCACTCCTCTCCCTCCACCACCGCCTCCACCACCCTCTCCAAAGCCACGTTGACCCCTGGCTCCACTTTTGCCCCACAGTCACCCCTGACCCCGAGATCCCCAGTGGGGTGCAGGCAGGAGGAGGAGGGCGGGGGGATCCGACGGACCCTCAGCGAGGCAGGCCCGGGCCTGGGACTGCAGACCCTGTGGAGCAACGGTCCCCGCCAGCCGGCCCCCGGCACGCAGAGGGAGGAGTGGGAGGGCCAGCGACCCAGTGCCCCCCAGGGTGACCCGGTCCACAACGTGTCCGGGAGGCTGTCCGCCATGACGTCACTCCACCTCCACCCTTCCCGAACCGCGCCCCACCCTCAGACGCTGTCATCCCGAGAAGTGACGTCGTGCTCGGACCACCCGCGCCGCGACCTGGACTCCCACGCGATGACGTCACGAGAATCGACGTCCTACTCGGAGGTCGGGGAGAAGAGTCCTCGCCGCGCTCAACGGAAGAAGCAGCGGCTGCTGCGCCGGCAGGCTGAGGACTTCCCCAGCTCGGAGGTGGCGGAGGGCGTGCAGAACACCCCGCGCGGCAAGCCCCGCGCCAAGGACCTCCACCTCTCCACCAAGGACTACGTTTCCCTACCGGACCTGCGCGACTTCAAGGGGAAGCTCGTCACTTCAGGGGAGGTCACTCCCGTCGGCACAGAGCACTCGTCTCTGCAGTCTTCCCTCAACAGCTCCGGCGGGAGAGGGGAAGGGCGTTATGACGATGATAACGACCCGGCCACTCAGCCCTATATGGAGCGATACAAAAGCGGTGATTTGCCCACACCTTGCTCCCTTCCGCCGCTGCAAAGTAGTTCCGCGGATTCGGCGGACCGGCGGAAGGAGAGGGGCGGTAAATTGGTGCATAGAGGGAAAGCTAATAGCACAGATGACGTCATGTTAAGAAGTCTCATCGTTTAGAGCAGAGAGCGCCCTCTACTCTTTACTTGCAAAGGACAACAACACAACTTCTTCAAATGACCGAAGGGAAAATGCGTGTTCGTATTGATGAGGCTGTGCAAAAACGGGTTGGTGGAGCATGATCGCCCACGCTCTCTTTCCATGACAAAGGTGTGCACTTTACAATGACACTTGTCGAAGCCTAGGGCTTCTTGTCAACACATTTTCTTGTCTTGGACAAATGTTTGTCATTTACTTGTGAACTCGGTTTTTTAAACATGGCGAATGAATGGAAATACTTGGCGCCTTAGGAATACTTACTGTGTACATTTTATGTGTCAGTTAGGGCTACAGTTTTTTTTTCCAAAGACGAAAACGAAAGTGCATTGAAGATTTAGAATGAGAGCACGGACGTGACGAATATCCCAAATAAACTTTGATCATATTGGCTGGAGCCCGCTTGTACACATGGTGCACTGTTTATTCACATAGTTTACAGGTAAAGACATGTTGCTATGGCAACGATTGGGTGATGGGAAGTTTTCTGAAGGAGTTACTACAATAGCAATGCACTGAATATTTATTGATATCATGTCACCGTAGCAACAGTGTGATCTTTGAAATCTCCATGGTAACACCGGCCTTAGCAGTCGTCCTGATTGGGGACAACAATGATATGTTGAGAACTGGCTGCCATAGGAACAACCAAGACAAGCACCATTTGAGTCATCAAGTGGAAATGTCATGTAGAGCTGGCATCCGCGAGGCACGTGAAATCTGCGTTTCCTGGACTGATTATGGCAAGGACACGAAGGACTGATATTTCCACCAGTCCATAGGATGTGGGCGGCCTCTCCAACAGAAGGACTGATATTTCCACCAGTCCATAGGATGTGGGCAGCCTCTCCAACAGAAGGACTGATATTTCCACCAGTCCATAGGATGTGGGCGGCCTCTCCAACAGAAGGACTGATATTTCCACCAGTCCATAGGATGTGGGCGGCCTCTCCAACAGAAGGAAGCAATCGCTTTTCATCATTACGTTGTCCATGGTAATATGGTGAATGCAGTCTCTCATGAAATGTCACGACACGAGACGGCGATGACGACATCAGTGACGACGTCGATGATGATGATAATGATAATGATGATGATGATGATGATGCTCTGGTCAAATCAACCTGATCAGGAACGATGATGCGGTTTCTTCATGAAAGGAACGTCACCTTCTGTGGCAACACAAGAGAAAACAGTTAGTGATGAAGGCAACGACGCAGCAACGACAGAAGGCAGTGATGCTGACATTGACTGAAGGGGCGGTGCTGTGGCCATCATGCCCGTCAACCGAAAGAACAGCACTGAGGGTCCTGTGCACTGCTACCCACTGTCTCTGGAGTATGAAGCAGGACATATCTAGATGTGTGCTTTGATTGGTACTTGGATGCAAACCTGATGGTAGGCATTCTGGAAAAGAGAGCGTTACAAACACGAAGTGCCCCCTGTCCAAGCTGTCCTGTATGCATTGGTGTGATACAAAATTCAGTGATTTAAAGACAAATGATCTGTTGGGACATAGAATTATTGATGAATTGATGTGTTGATACATCGACTTACCGATGCATTGCTTTATTGATACATTGATTTATTTATTGTGGAATATTATGAGGTGCAAAACCACGGTTATAATTTGAAGCCATACTATTTGTTGGTTTTCTACGTCATTGTTTGTTTGAGTTTAATTTTCATTCCATTGTTACATTGAACATCGTGTCAGACTAATAATGTTCTAACGCTGCTCGCATTCACTGTCAACGCTGTACGGCACAAGACCAGTCAATGGTGAATCTGTCTTCAGTCACTGGCAGAGAATTCAGCGCGTGGGAAAGGTGGGGACGGGATGGGATGGGGGTCGCAGAAGATGACGTCATCCGGATCAGCAGGAGAGGGAGGGGAGGGAAGTTCGATGTGTTGATGCTGATGTTGATGTCTAGCAGTACGTGACCCTCCGGCCGGCAGGCGGCAAGGACGCTGGTCCTCACCACACTGGAACACGATGGGAGGAGTCTGACCGTGTCCTTCAACTTGGCTGCGACCTTCGCCTTGGCCGTGTCCTTCACCTTGGCTGTGTCTTTTACCTTGGCCGTGTCCTTTACCCTGGCTGTGTCCTTGGCCGTGTCCTTTACCTTGGCTGTGTCCTTCACCTTGGCCTTGTCCTTTACCTTGGCCGTGTCCTTCATCTTGGCTGTGTCCTTTACCTTGGCTGTGTCCTTTATCTTGGCCGTGTCCTTAGCCTTGGTCGTGTCCTTTATTTTGGCCGTGTCCTTCACATTGACCGTGTCCTTCACCTCTGTCTGTAGCCAGGGGCGTGCTGTGCAGGGTCATTTTTTCCACCTGCCACTCAAATCACGCCTCAATGGTGCAGGGGGTATTTCACGTGCCAGGACTGAATGCGATGTGGACCGATAGCATGAAGAGGGCGCTGCACCACCAGCTGTGTACCTCTCTGGGTATGATGTGGGGTGTACCTGTCTGGGTATGATGTGTCTGGGTATGATGTGGGGTGTACCTGTCTGGGTATGATGTGTCTGGGTATGATGTGGGGTGTACCTGTCTGGGTATGATGTGGGGTGTACCTGTTTGGGTATGATGTGTCTGGGTATGATGTGGGGTGTACCTGTCTGGGTATGATGTGGGTGTACCTGTCTGGGTATCATGTGGGGTGTACCTGTCTGGGTATGATGTGTCTGGGTATGATGTGGGGTGTACCTGTCTGGGTATGATGTGGAGTGTACCTGTCTTGGTGTGATGTGGGGTGCACCTGTCTGGGTATGATGAGGTGTTGGGTGTACCTGTCTGGGTATGATGTGGGGTGTACCTGTCTGGGTATGATAAGGGGTGAACCTGTCTGGGTATGATGTGGGATGCACCTGTCTGGATATGATGTGGGGTGTACCTGTCGGTATGATGTGGGGTGTACCTGTCTGGGTATGATGTGGGGTGCACCTGTCTGGGTATGATGTGGTGTGAGGTGTATCTGTCTGGGTATGATGTGGGGTGTACCTGTCTGGGTATGATGTGGTGTGGGTGTACCTGTCTGGGTATGATGGGGTTTGTGAGGTGTACCTGTCTGGGTATGATGTGGGATGAGGGTATGTGTGGGTTGTATGTGGTATGAGTGGGGTGTACCTGTCTGGGTATGATGTGGGTGATGTAGGTGTGTAGGTGTATCTGTCTGGGTATGATGTGGGTGTACCTGTCTGGGTATGATGTGGAGTGTACCTGTCTGGGTATGATGTGGTGTGGGGTGTACCTGTCTGGGTATGATGTGGGTAGGGGTACCTGTCTGGGTATGATGTGGGTGGTACCTGTCTGGGTATGATGTGGTGTGGGTGTACCTGTCTGGGTATGATGTGGAGTGTACCTTCTTGTGGCCCTGTTGTGTGGGTGGGTGTACCTGTCTGGGTATGATGTGAGGTGTACCTGTCTGGGTATGATGTGGAGTGTACCTCTCTGGTAGTGTGGGTGTATTGGATGATTGTGGGGGTGTACCTGTCTTTGTGGGGAGGTATGATGTGGAGTGCTTGGGTATTGGATGTACCTGTCTGGGTATGTTGTGGTGTGATGGGAGTGTTGTAGGTACCTGTCTGGGCAGACCTTCCTCCTCCCTCCTTTAAGCCTTACTTCCTCCTCCCTCCTTTAAACCTTACTTCCTCCTCCCTCCTTTAAACCTTACTTCCTCCTCCCTTCTTTAAACCTTACTTCCTCCTCCCTTCTTTAAACCTTACTTCCTCCTCCCTCCTTTATACCTTCCTCCTCCCTCCTTTAAACCTTACTTCCTCCTCCCTTCTTTAAACCTTACTTCCTCCTCCCTCCTTTATACCTTCCTCCTCCCTCCTTTATACCTTCCTCCTCCCTCCTTTAAACCTTACTTCTCCCTCCCTCCTTTAAACCTTCCTCCCCCCTCCTTTAAACCTTCTCTCTCCCTCCTTTAAACCTTTCACCTCCCTCCCTCCTTTAAACCTTCCTCCTCCCTCCCTCCTTCGCCCCACAGCGATGTAGGTGCAATGTTTTGACATCTTGGCTGTGGCAGTTTTTTTTCCGAGGAGGGGAGATATGATCTGTAAGACTCATCTTGACTAGAACACCTGAGGAGGGGATTGGGGGGGGGGGGGGGGGGGGCGGTGTCTGTTAGCGCCTTGTTGGCTGGATCAGCTTCTGAGGAGGATGTCGGGTTGGCAGGCACCATGTTGCTGATCATGCACACTAATCTTCATGTACCCTAATCTTCATGTACCCTAATCTTCATGTACCCTAATCGTCATGCAGCCCTTACCGTCCTGTGGATCTTCATGTCGCGCTCAGTGAAGGATCCCGCCCCCCCCCCCCCCCACCCCCCTCACAGACACAGGGGAATCCCACGTGTTCTTAGTCCGCTGTGGATTTACAGTCTTGGTGGGGTGGGGTAGTGTCCAGCCAGGGCACCTGGGTCAGGGCTGACCACTGGCCATCGTGCTCCACGTTCAGCTGCTCCGCAAAGCCCAGCCAGGGAATCCCAGCCTGGGGAATCTCCCACGGACCGAATCTCTTTTCACTCAGCAAGATTACACGTGCACCTTTGCGGTGCAGCTGCCTGACTGACCTGTGCTTGTGCTGGTTGTGTAACGTGAGATGATTTCCCGTCAGTTTTACAGACCAGTGGTCACTCGGATCCTTGGTCAGAAAGGTCCTCCTGTGGACACAGGGCCTGTCCTTGAGGGCACAGCGGGCCGGAGAGGTTGAAGGCAAGGCCTGCTTCCTGTCCTTCCTCTGTGTGATGGGGCAGCACCAAGGTCAGCTTGCTGTCCTTCCTCTGTGTGATGGGGCAGCACCAAGGTCAGCTTGCTGTCCTTCCTCTGTGTGAGGGGCAGCACCAAGGTCAGCTTGCTGTCCTTCCTCTGTGTGAGGGGCAGCACCAAGGTCAGCTTGCTGTCCTTCCTCTGTGTGATGGGGCAGCACCAAGGTCAGCTTGCTGTCCTTCCTCTGTGTGAGGGGCAGCACCAAGGTCAGCTTGCTGTCCTTCCTCTGTGTGAGGGGCAGCACCAAGGTCAGCTTGCTGTCCTTCCTGTCTGTTCGCCGCCTAGCTGAGCACGAGGGTCATGTCAAAGCTGAAATAAGCGCCTACCATGCAACGCTACATTTGTGTTGAACAATGACTTTTCCAGACGTGATTTTTTTTTTTGTGATCAAAATCCTCGTTAGTACTATCGTAATAACACACGCAATCATAATCAAAATCACTGGCTACTAATCAAAATGCAGGAATCATCGACTTTGGCCACTGGTGGCAATACTTCTGCTGGTTGTGCACGCGCGCGCGCGCGCGTGTCTATGTGTCTATGTGTGTGTGTGTGTGTGTGTGTGTGTGTGTGTGTGTGAGAGAGAGAGAGAGAGAGAGAGAGGGGGGGGGAGGGGGCAATCAGAAACATTTCTTACCAACAGTATTAACTTTTGTTTTGTTTTGTTTTTGTTTCCAAATGTTAAAAAAAAAAACGTCACAGCGATCGTGCAACTTCGGATGAGTAGTGCGTTCAATGCTCACACATCCCCTGTCCATACAAAGCATGGTGAAAAGAAAAAAACAAAAAACAATGGTGTTTTAATTGGTAACATTACGTCCATCCAGTGAAAACATGGCAAAGCGGTTTGGTTAAAAATGTTTTAATTGGTCACACCCGACCTGTTCATGTAAAATATTCTTAAACAGCTTTGATGATGTTTTAACTGGTCACACCTCTTCCGTCCACTCCAAGCATGGCCACATACCTTTAGTAACAGTGTGTTCAGTGGTTACACCTTGTCTGTCCCTGCAAACCATGGTAACACACAGCTTTGACGGTGGCGTAACAACTGTTAACACCTTGTCCATGCAGGCCAAACCAGGGGACAAAGAGCTTTGATGACGGTGTTTTGATTGGTCACACCTTGTCCACCCGTGCAAACACAGAGTACAAAAGGCCTTGGTAGTTGTGTTCGAATTGGTCCTACATGTATGTACGTTTGAAACACGAAGACAGCTTTGATTATAAGTGTTTCATTGGTTTCACCTGTCTGTATGTTTGAAATACGAAAACAGCTTTGATTATAGTGTTTCATTGGTCTAACATGTCCGTCCATGTCCAACACTAAAAACAGCTTTGGGTATCTATAGCCATGAAGGCAGATTGAGGTCTATAGCCATGAAGGCAGATTGAGGTCTATAGCCATGAAGGCAGATTGAGTTCTATAGCCATGAGGGTCTATAGCCATGAAGGCAGATTGAGGTCTATAGCCATGAAGGCAGATTGAGGCCTATACCCATGAAGGCAGATTGAGGTCTATAGCCATGAGGGTCTATACCTATGAAGGCAGACTGAGGTCTATAGCCATGAAGGCAGACTGAGGTCTATAGCCATGAAGGCAGATTGAGGTCTATAGCCATGAGGGTCTATAACCATTGAGGCAGACTGAGGTCTATAGCCATAAAGGCAGACTGAGGTCTATAGCCATGAAGGCAGACTGAGGTCAATAGCCATGAGGGTCTATAGCCATGGAGGCAGACTGAGGTCTATAGCCATGAAGGCAGACTGATGTCAATAGCCATGAGGGTCTATAGCCATGAAGGCAGACTGAGGAACGCAACTTAGATCAGTGCACTCACTTGAAAGAGTGGGTGTTGTCACGGAATATTATGCATCTAGAAACTAAATTTGGGGTAAGCGCGCGCGCACGCGCGCGCACACCACACACACACACACACACACACACACACACACACACACGCGCGCGCGCGCGCGGGCACCCCCCCCCCCCCCAAACACACACACTCACACACACACACACACACTCACTCACATACACACGCGCATACACACACGCACGCACGCACACACACACACACACACACACACACACACACACACACACACACACACACACACACACATTTTCATTCAACTAAAACGGTCCTGTACATCACTACTTGCGAGGGGGGAAAGTTGGATGGCAGGACCGAGTGTAGGAGGATCATCCTGTGCATTGGTCAGTGTCCAGTTCTGCCCACACTGACCCACTTACTATCTGTGCAGTGTGTGGCAGGATCATCCTGTGCATTGGTCAGTGTCCAATTCTCCCCACACTGACCCACTTACTATCTGTGCAGAGTCGTGAAACTGAATAGTTTGTTATGCGTCAAGTACTCATAATACACGTAACGGGAGTTGGTCGTTGTAACGACATCATGGTCTGGGGTTACGTCATTAACTATTGTGATGACAGTTCGGAGTAACTTTTTCCTTTACCGATGTCAGTAACTGGAGCGAAATGTCGATTGCAATGACGTGATTGTGAGTGAAGATGCATATTGCTGAACATTTCAATTTGTGTGATAACAGTATTGGCAATTTTTGTTACAGCCTTTGGCTCACATCGTCTATCAATAAATGATGATGATGAAAATGATGATCATGATGATGAGTGTTTCTTGCCTTCATCATATTCAGATGTGAAGAGTTTATAGTGATTAAATTTGAAACAGAGACAGTGTTGTTGGCTGTAGTTATGAGAGAGAGCGAGAGAGGAGAGAGAGAGAGAGAGAGAGAGAGAGAGAGAGAGAAAGAGGGAGAGAGACAGACAGACAGACAGACAGACAGCTAGGCAGAGAGAGAGAGAGAGAGAGCGAGGGGGTGGGGGGGGGGGTGGCAGCAGCAAAAAAAAGCTTGGTCAAGTTACATTAAGACATGTATGCATTCAAGCATACGCGGGTTCGCGAAACCGCGTGCACGCACGCACACACACACACACACACACACACACACACACACACACACACACACACACACACATACACACACACGCACACGCGCACGCACGCACACACAAACAAACAATGCTCGCACACGCACGCACACACACATACACACACACACACACACATACACACACACACGCACGCGCGCACACACTCATGCACGCACACGCACGCACGCACGCACACACACACACAGAGAAGACAAAGACAGATACAAGAAGCAAGAGAAAAAAGAAAGATGCACAGGGTGTGGGCAGAGGAAGAGAGGCAGAAGCTGCTGTGTGTCTGTGGGCCCGGGACCCCGTGTGTTTCCATGGTAAAGTGACTCTCCTTCACGTCAACAACAACAGCAACAAAATGACCTCCCCTCACGTCAACAACAACAAAATGACCTCCCCTCACGTCAACAACAACTAGAACAAAATGAC
>CM065744.1:42599902-42604902 GCA_033310375.1 Conus canariensis
AGCAGTGGGCGATCTTTACAATCTGTCCATTGACATTGTAAAGTACAAGACTGAAGCAGTGGGCGATCTTTACCACCTGTCAATTGACGCTGGAAGGTGCAAGACTGAAGCAGTGGGCGATCTTTACAACCTGTCTATTGATGTTGGAAGATACAAGACTGAAGCACCGCACTACCAAACCCATCCATAAGATTGACAACTCAAAATTTAAATCTGAATTAGACTGCCTAATTACATCTGATATGTCTCTATCCGATCTGAACTCTTCCCTGAGCAACCTGCTCGACAGACACGCCCCCCTCCATCAGCTTACAGTCAGGGAAGACAGAGCCACACCTTGGTACAACACAGTCGCCCCACAACTGTCCGGGTTAAAACGTAAACGTCGCCAGGCAGAAAGGCGTTGGTGCTCCACTGGTCTGACTGTCCATAAACAGATATACAACTTTATTAAACGGAATATTGCAGACTTAGTTGAAAAAGCTAAGACTAGTTTCTTCTCGACTCAGATCTCAGCCAGCAAGACGTGTAGGGAACTCTACCGCAGCATGAACCAAATTCTGGGCAAAACGACGACTGCTGTATTTCCCACCAACGTAGATCCCTCAAAACTACCTGATGTCTTTTTGAATTTCTTCCGAGACAAAATAGACACTATCCGTAATGCATTTGTCTCCTCTAGTCCTTCACGAGTAACATCCACTTCTTCTGGCCCAAAGTTGTCCCAGTTTGAACCAGTCACCACTCAATTTGTTAAAGAGATTCTCCAGAAAACTTTAAAAAAATATCGTGTGAACTTGATCCTATCCCGACTTCTCTCCTTTATGAAAATCTTGACTCCCCACTACCTGTCATCACAGATATTTTCAACAAGTCTCTCTTGAGTGGTTCAGTCCCTGATGACTTCAAAATTGCCATTGTGAAACATCTTTTGAAAAAATCGTCGTTCGATCCAAATGAATTGAAAAACTTCCGACCAATCTCTAATCTCCCTTTCTTGTCGAAATTCTAGAGAAATTGGTCCTCCATCAATTATCCCAACATCGTCTTCTGAATAATCTCAGTTTCCACTAGTCAGCCTACCGTGCTGGACATAGCACAGAAACTGCTCTCATCCGAATCTTGAATGATATTCTGACATCTATTGATGACGACAAAGTATCTGTTCTTCTTTTTCTTCTCGACCTGTCTGGTGCTTTCGACACAATTGATCACGAAATAGTCCTTTCTGAGCTCAAACTTTGGCATATGTGACATTGCACTAAATTGGTTTAGATCGTATCTGTCAAACAGACAGCAGTTCGTCCTTATTAACGAGAAACGGTCTTCTAAAATGTCATCAAACTTTGGCGTTCCCCAGGGTCTGTGCTGGGTCCAGTCCTTTTCATAACGTATACAACGCCCCTGACTGAGATCATTGACAACCATTCTGTTCATCATGAAATGTTCGCCGATGACACTCAACTTGAACATTCTGACACGCTAGACAACTATGACAATCTTGTCAAAAATCTTCAAGGCTGTGTCTCTGATATCAAACAGTGGATGTCTACTAATAAGCTGAAATTAAATGAGCTATCTGGTTTACAAAACACTCACAAGCTCAAGACCCCGTCTTCATCCGTCAATAGTCCTAGGCTCCACTGACATCTCATTTATACCATTTGTTTGTGACCTTGGCTTCTGTCTCGAGTCTGATCTCACCCGGAAACACCACATAGCCAAAATCTGCCAAGCATCCTTCCTCGAACTCCGTCGCATCAGCTCTATCAGACCTCTCCTTACAGAACAGGCCACGAAGACATTGGCGTCTTCCTGCATTCTGTCAAGACTTGATTATTGTAACGCTCTTCTCCTTGGTGTACCCGCAGCCTTACTCCAGCCACGACAACGTGTTCAAAATTCAGCCACTCGCCTTATCTTCAAGGTGCCCAAACAGCACCATACTTCGGATCTCTTGAAGAAATTACACTGGCTCAAAATCGAGCACAGAATTCAGTATAAGTTGGCCTGTCTATGTAAGAAGGTTATCACAGGTGAAGCGCCTACCTATCTCTCTGATCACTTCGAAATATATTTTAATACACGTCCCCTCCGTTCTTCCTCTGACGACCGAATTTTTCAAATTCCCTCATATAACCGAAAGCAGCACGGTTCTAGAGCATTCTCATTTTCTGCGGCAATACTCTGGAATTCACTACCTTTCCTCTACGTCATGCCCCCTCCTTCCCGACTTTCAAGTCTGCACTTAAAACGTATCTGTTCAAACGCCATTTGCAGGGTACCACCTGAAATATTACTAGATTACTACATGTCACTTGCACACTTTGCTCGTGTACAAATGAGCTGTTCACCGGTCATATAGTATGTTTATGTATGCAACATTATGTTCCAGTGTGTGTGTGTGTGTGTGTGTGTGTGTGTGTGGTGGTGCGTGCGTGCGTGCGTGCGTGCGTGCGTGCGTGCGTGTGTGTGTGTGTGTGGCGCGCGCGCGCGAGTGTGCTGTGTGCATGCATGTGTGTGTGTGTGTGTGTGTGTGTGTGTGTGTGTGTGTGTGTGTGTGTGTGTGTGTGTGTGTGTGTGTTTATGACTCCTGAACGCAGAATTGTGTGTAGTGTGTGTGTGTGTGTGTGTGTGTGTGTGTGTGTGTGTGTGTGTGTGTGTGTGTGTGTGTGTGTGTGTTTCTGCTTATATTTTTTAGATGTTGAATTGCTAAACTTGTAAAGCGCCCTGTAGCCTACGTTGTTAGGATCAGCGCTATAGAAATTGTCCTCATTATTATTATTATCATTATTATTGAAGCAATGGGCGAACTTTACAATCTGTCAACTGATGTTGTCTAACCCTCGTTATCTGTTCCTCCGAGGATACGGCAGTTCTAACAGAAAGGCCGTCAGCGCGACACCATCAACCCCCGCCTTCATCCCTGGCATCGACCGTGACCAGAGGTGGGAGCACAGGCGGACATCCTGTTGAGGTCAATGTGGAAACATAGGCACACGACAGCGTTTCCAAGACGGACAGCAGACGGCTATTGCCTAGGCAATGCAGAATCGACAAGAGTCTTATCTGACCTTTGACATCGTGATTCGTAATGGCTTGTTCGTTTTTGTACTCCCAGTTCTTATAGAACAGGGAGTATACAATGGGAACGAAGAAATGCTGTGTGTGTGTGTGTGTGTGTGTGTGTGTGTGTGTGTGTGTGTGTGTGTGTGTGAGTGTGTGTGTGTGTGTGTGTGTGTGTGTGTCCGTCTGTGGTCAAAATGTGTTCCACTCGCTCCAGACAAAACTACTGAGCCGATCTTTCTGAAAATGTATAGGTATGTTCATTATAGATCACGGATCATGCCCGATGTTTTATTTTACCGTTACAGCTGTTACTAACGGCTATAACGGTCCATGACGGGTTTTCTTCTTTATGGAATATCTCAGAAAGTACTTGGCCGATCATTCTGAAAATTTGTAGGTATGTTCATCATGAGTCACGGATGACGGCCAATGTTTACCAGAATAGCCGTTACTAACGGCTATAACGGCCCAAAACGGTTTTTCCTCTTTACGGAATATCTCACGCGTATTCAAGATAAACTGGGAGTACGTTTATATGCTTTGCCTCTTGTTTATCATTGTATTGTGCTGAAAACAATTATTCTTTTCGAACTGAATTGTACTCATCACAGTTGAAATTACACGGGTGTGGATGGCCTAGACCACACGAGTAGGTGATGCACATCTGTTCGTTAAGTTTCGGATATGTTGTCAAATTTCAGCAATGTGACTGATCTTGGGAACTACGAAGGATACACCAGTTGAAATCATGCCATACCTGCTTGGCCTTCCTTCAATGCAGGTCAGACACAAGCTAGAACAGGTCAAGGCATATCTTCGACTCCTCGAAAATCCCCAAAACCCGCTTCATGCAGCAGTCAAGGAAACAAAAGACACTTGTCGAGGACGTGGGAAAATCATGGTGTGGACAGACAGAAGATGATACCTAGCTTGTGTACTTAATAATCTTTACATCTTGATTTGAGGTCATTCTGTTTTTGACTTCTTAGTGGTCAGAATACCACAGAATCGTCTCTAGTTGATGCTTAAGGAACACCGACACATTCAGCCGTGTCTCACTGAGGAGTGGGAGTCAGCAGAGGAAAGGCCTCTGGGCGGGTATCAGGAATGGTTTTGTTGTCAAGACAGACTACGACTGTCCCCACATGCTGCCAATGAAGGGTTTATGTTCGTGATCCAACGCCCTCATTTCTCATTCCCGTTTCCTTTGCCTCACAAATCCTCCAACCCACCCACCTTCTCTCTCTCTCTCTCTCTCTCTCTCTCTCTCTCTCTCTCTCTCTCTCTCTCTCTCTCTCTCTCTCTCTCTCTCTCCTCTCTTTCTTCTTCTTCTTCTTCTTCTTCTTCTTCTCTCTTATTAGCTCCGCCCTCTCTCTCTCTCTCTCTCTCTCTCTCTCTCTCTTCTTCTTCTTCTTCTTCTTCTTCTTCTTCGTCTTCTTCTTCTTCTAAATTCCCTCATATAGGCCGCACTTCTCATCTCTCATTTTCTCTCAATACTCTGAATTCACTCCTTCCTCTACTCTGCCTCCTCCTTCCCGACTTCTTTCAAGTCTGCACTTAAACTGTATCTGTTCACTGTCATTTGTCGGGGTACCTGAATTCTCTATTCTCATGTCTCTTGCACACTTTCTCGTCGTCATACGTCTTCACCTCATATCTGTTTATGTACTCAACCATTTCATGTTCCGTGGTGCTCGAGCCTTATCTAGTTGTAGTGTGTTCGTTGGGCGTCTGGTGCGGCGGGTGGTGTGTGGTTCGCGGGGGAGTTGCTGTGTAGCATATGTGTGGTGTGGTGATTTTTTGTTTGTTTTGTTTCTTTTATATGACCCAATCGCAGATTGATTGTTGTCTTGTTTGTGTTTTTTTTCTTTGTTGGGTGGTGTGGGGAGTTCTGCTTATATTTTTTGATTGATTTGTAAATAAAGCCATGT
>CM065744.1:42609902-42619902 GCA_033310375.1 Conus canariensis
GACAGTGTTAACACTTCTCAGCCTAACCAGACCTGACCCAGTGATAGACAGTGTTAACACTTCTCAGCCTAACCAGACCTGACCCAGTGATAGACAGTGTTAACACTTCTCAGCCTAACCAGACCTGACCCAGTGATAGAACAGTGTTAACACTTTTCAGCCTAACCAGACCTGACCCAGTGATAGACAGTGTTAACACTTCTCAGCCTAACCAGACCTGACCCAGTGATAGACAGTGTTAACACTTCTCAGCCTAACCTGACCTGACCCAGTGATAGACAGTGTTAACACTTCTCAGCCTAACCAGACCTGACCCAGTGATAGACAGTGTTAACACTTCTCAGCCTAACCAGACCTGACCCAGTGATAGACAGTGTTAACACTTTTCAGCCTAACCAGACCTGACCCAGTGATAGACAGTGTTAACACTTCTCAGCCTAACCAGACGCTAAAACAACACTTAAGTGGTCTTCTCTTTTTCTGCCTTTGTACACCATTGCCCTGTCTTTGGTGTGAATACTATTTACATGTGTTCAGAACTGCTGACGTTTGAATCTTTTTGTTGCAGTGTGGTGTCCTTGGCGTTCGAAATTATTTCAATGATGTGGTCACAACTGTTGACATGTGAGCCTTTTTGTTGCTGTTTGGTGTCCTTGGGGTGGAAACTGTTTCCATGATGTGGTCACAACTGTTGACATGTGAGCCTTTTTGTTGCTGTATGGTGTCCTTGGGGTGGAAACTGTTTCCATGATGTGGTCACAACTGTTGACATGTGAGCCTTTTTTGTTGCTGTGTGGTGCCCTTGGTGTTTGAAATTATTTTAATGATGTGGTCACAACTGTTGACATGTGAGCCTTTATGTTGCTGTGTGGTGCCCTTGGTGTTCAACATTATTTCAATGATGTGGTCACAACTGTTGACATCTGAGCCTTTTCGTTGCTGTGTGGGGTCTGGGGGAGGACACAGCCCTCGGTGCACAGTGACGAACCATTCTGCAGTGTTCGGTTGATTGTGTAGACGGTTGAACCTGGCTGTGTTGTTACAGTTCGCTGCTTATTTCTGCTCTGTCATTCATCAGAATGTGTAACCTAGCTGTGTTGTCACCTAGCTGTGTTGTCACCTAGCTGTGTTGTCCTAGCTGTTTGTCTAGCTGTGTTGTAACCTAGCTGTGTTGTGATCTAGCTGTGTTGTCACCTAGCTGTGTTGTAACCTAGCTGTGTTGTAACCTAGCTGTGTTGTAACCTATCTGTGTTGTCACTGCTCAATGTAAATTTCTGCTCTGTCATTCAGCAGAATAGTTCTGTAATCTAGCTGTGTTGTAACCCTAGCTGTGTTGTAACCTAGCTGTGTTGTAACCTAGCTGTGTTGTAACCTAGCTGTGTTGTCACTGCTCAGTGTAAATTTCTGCTGTCATTCAGCGGAATAGCTCGTGCTCTCAGCGTGGTCCGGTGTTGTGTGCCTGAAGGAGGTCCCTACTGGTTCTTCCTTGACGTTTACTCTTCTCTCAGGATGTGACGTTTCTCAGAATGTGACCTTATTCCAGACATGACCTTATTCCAGACGTGACTTTATGCAAGATGTGACCCTTTTCAGGATGAAGACCTTCATCAAGATGTGACCCTTTTCAGGGTGTGACCTTTTTCAGGGTGTGACCTTTTTCAGGGTGTGACCTTTTTCAGGGTGTGACCTTTTTCAGATGTGACCTTTTTCAGGAGGTGACCCTTTTCAGGAGGTGACCCTTTTCAAGATGTGACCCTTTTCAGGAGGTGACCCTTTTCAGATGTGACCTTTTCAAGATGTGACCCTTTTCAGGAGGTGACCCTTTTCAAGATGTGACCCTTTTCAGGAGATGACCCTTTTCAGGAGGTGACCTTTTTCAAGATGTGACCCTTTTCAAGAGGTGACCTTTTTCAGGAGGTGACCCTTTTCAGGAGGTGACCCTTTTCAGGAGGTGACCCTTTTCAAGAGGTGACCTTTTTCAAATGTGGCCCTTTTCAAGATGTGACCCTTTTCAGGAGGTGACCCTTTTCAAGATGTGACCTTTTTCAAGATGTGGCCCTTTTCAAGATGTGGCCCTTTTCAGGAGGTGACCCTTTTCAAGATGTGACCTTTTTCAGGAGGTGACTCTTTTCAGGAGGTGACCCTTTTCAAGATGTGACCCTTTTCAGGAGGTGACCCTTTTCAAGATGTGACCCTTTTCAGGAGGTGACCCTTTTCAAGATGTGACCCTTTTCAAGATGTGACCCTTTTCAGGAGGTTAACCTTTTCAAGATGTGACCCTTTTCAGGAGGTGACCCTTTTCAGAGGTGACCCTTTTCAAGATGTGACCCTTTTCAGGGTGTGACCCTTTTCAAGATGTGACCTTTTTCAGGAGGTGACCCTTTTCAGGAGTGACCTTTTTCAAGATGTGACCCTTTTCAAGATGTGACCCTTTTCAGTATGTGACCTTTTTCAAGATATGACCTTTTCCAAGATATGACCTTTTCCAAGATGTGACCCTTTTCAGTATGTGACCTTTTCCAAGATATGACCTTTTCCAAGATGTGACCTTTTCCAGATGTGACCCTTTTCAGTATGTGACTTTTTCAGGATGTGACTTTTTTCAGGATGTGACCTTTTTTCAGGATGTGATTTTCAGGATGTGACCTTTTTTCAGGATGTGACCTTTTTCAGGTTTTGACTTTTGACGCCGTATTAGCTTAGCAGCCATGAAAAGACCATGTGTGATCAGCTTTGTAATTTAAAAAATAAAATATATAATAATAATAACAATAACAACAACAACAATAATAATGATAATGATAATTATTATAACAATGATAATAATAATGATATAATGATATAATGATAACAATAATAATAATAATGATAATAATAATGATAATAATAATAACAACAACAGTAATAATGATAATGATGATCATAATTACAACAACAATAGTAACAAAAAAATAATAATAACAACAATAATAATGATAATTATGATAACAATAATAATAATAATAATATAATAATAGTAATGATAATAATGTATAATAATAATGATGATGATATAATGATAATAATAATAATAATAATAATAATAGGCATATAAGCTTTTCCCAAGATACGTCTGTCCCAGGAACGAAAATGCAGGCCCCCACGTCCCCACCTGCCAAGTTAGGGAGAAATATTGGCTGTCGAACCTGTTGGCAGTGAGACAGCCTTGCATGTGTATTACTGTCCATAAACCACAAAGAGAGATGATGATGATGATGGTGGTGATGATGATGATGATGGTGGTGATGATGATGATGATGGTGATGATGATGATGATGATGATTATAATCTTTATTTCCAAGGGTAACAGATAAGCAAATAATGTGTTTTTGTTTTTACATCCGGCCCTTGCGCCGCCGAGGGACTAAGAGTGACCGGCAAACTAACCAAGCATGACGAGCTACTAACCCATACAAACATAATCATTTTTGAAAATACATGAAAATATGGATGAGCTCTTTCCTCCTTCAATATTGACGAATACATGAGCTTAGAGAAAAAAAGAACGCTGAAACACAATCAAGAATAACTGAATTGATTACTAAAAAAAAAAATGCAAAAAAGATCAGAGAGAGAGAGAGAGAGAGAGAGAGAGAGAGAGAGAGAGAGAGAGAGAGAGAGAGAGAGAGAAAGACAAAATTCTTTATTTACGAGGATAATAGACAAGCACTGACGTGCTTTTTTACATCCAGTCCTCGCCCTGAGTAGGGACTACAACATGCATTGAAATGAAATAATGTAAGAAAACAAGCAAGCAAACAAAGCGGTCATGCAATCATAATGGACATCAAATGAAAAAATGAAAGAAGAGAGAGAGAGAGAGAGAGAGAGAGAGAGAGAGAGAGAGAGAGAGAGAGAGAGAGAGAGAGAGAGAGAGAAATGAAAGTTCAGGTTTTGTCATTTTTCTCCATATCAAATCTCCGTCCTATCCCAGACAAAATAGCTGACTCCCCGGGCCAGAAGTCGACAGAAAATAATATTTTGTTATTGCAACCAGTCGTTGTGTTCTCCGAGGATAGTAACGTACTCTTCTAGATGAACGGAAGAGGCGTCACTCACTACCTTTACAGTCGGACATCCGTGACGGGACTGTGACGCGGTAGTGACGTCAGTCATGAACAACACAGTACGAAGTAGTGGGCTCTTCGTTTTCACCATGCGACATTCCACCGTTATCGTCACGCCAGCCAGGGGCTACGTCAGTGTCACCGACTGCCGACCCAAAGGTGTGGCGCCGCTTCGTTCTTGCTTTCTTTCTTTGTGTGATAGGGGGAGTGGGGGTTGGGATGGGGGGAGTTTGTTTGTTGTTTCCTTCGCTTGTTTTTTGTCTGCTGAATAGAGGGCGGTGTCGTTCATGGGCTGGGAACGTGAGTGTGAAAAGTGGGAGGATCATGATGTGGAGCGTAGGCGAGGGTGGGAGTGTGTGTGAGTGGGGAGTGATGGGGTGGAGGGCGGTTAGTGGAAAGGGAAGAGAGGTGGGGTGAGGGGATGGGGTGGGGGGTGAGGGTGTTAGCGGCAGTCGTCACTGGGAGAGTTTTGACCGTCACACCTCACTGACTCTGTCAACATACACTTCTTTCACTTGTTTGTCAGTCTCTTATGTTTGTCAGTCTCTTATGTTTGTCAGTCTCTTATGTTTGTCTGTCTCTTATGTTTGTCAGTCTCTTATGTTTGTCTGTCTCTTATCTTTGTCAGTCTCTTATCTTTGTCTGTCTCTTATGTTTGTCTGTCTCTTATGTTTGTCAGTCTCTTATGTTTGTCAGTCTCTTATGTTTGTCAGTCTCTTATGTTTGTCAGTCTCTTATCTTTGTCAGTCTCTTATCTTTGTCAGTCTCTTATCTTTGTCTGTCTCTTATGTTTGTCTGTCTCTTATCTTTGTCAGTCTCTTATGTTTGTCAGTCTCTTATGTTTGTCTGTCTCTTATGTTTGTCAGTCTCTTATGTTTGTCTGTCTCTTATCTTTGTCAGTCTCTTATCTTTGTCTGTCTCTTATGTTTGTCAGTCTCTTATGTTTGTCAGTCTCTTATCTTTGTCTGTCTCTTATGTTTGTCAGTCTCTTATGTTTGTCAGTCTCTTATGTTTGTCTGTCTCTTATCTTTGTCAGTCTCTTATCTTTGTCAGTCTCTTATCTTTGTCTGTCTCTTATGTTTGTCAGTCTCTTATGTTTGTCAGTCTCTTATGTTTGTCAGTCTCTTATCTTTGTCTGTCTCTTATCTTTGTCTGTCTCTTATGTTTGTCAGTCTCTTATGTTTGTCAGTCTCTTATGTTTGTCTGTCTCTTATGTTTGTCTGTCTCTTATCTTTGGAGCGTAGCATTTGTGTGGTCTTTGTCAGTGATGTGAGTTTGTCTGGTCTAGTTTGTCTGTTTTAAGTTTGAGTGTATTTTGGTCTGTCTTAGTTGTGTGTCTGTGTTTATGTGTGTCCTATGTTTGTCTGTCTCTATGTTTGTCAGTTCTATGTTGTCTCTTATGTTTGTGTCTCTTATGTTTGTGTTCTTTGTCTGTCTTATGTTGTCCTTATGTTTGTCAGTCCTCTTATGTCTGTCACTCTATGTCTTGTCATTCGTTTGTCTGTCTCTTATGTTTGTCAGTCTCTTATGTTTGTCAGTCTCTTTTTGTCTGTCTCTTATGTTTGTCAGTCTCTTATGTTTGTCAGTCTCTTTCTTCTGTCTCTTATGTTTGTGTGTCTCTTTGTCTGTCTCTTATGTTTGTCGTCTCTTATGTTTGTCTCTTATGTTTGTCAGTCTCTTTGTCTGTCTCTTATGTTTGTCTCTTATGTTTGTCAGTCTCTTTGTCTGTCTCTTATGTTTGTCTCTTATGTTTGTCAGTCTCTTTGTCTGTCTCTTATGTTTGTCTCTTATGTTTGTCAGTCTCTTTGTCTGTCTCTTATGTTTGTCTCTTATGTTTGTCAGTCTCTTTGTCTGTCTCTTATGTTTGTTTTGGTCAGTCTCTTTGTCTGTCTCTTATGTTTGTTCTAGTTGTCTCTTTGTCTGTCTCTTATGTTTGTCAGTCTCTTTGTCTGTCTCTTATGTCGTTCTTTGTCTGTCTCTTATGTCGTCTCTTATGTTTGTCAGTCTCTTATGTCTGTCTCTTATGTTTGTCTGTCTCTTTGTCAGTCTCTTATGTTTGTCTGTCTCTTTGTCTGTCTCTTATGTTTCTGTCTCTTATGTTTGTCAGTCTCTTATGTCTGTCTCTTTGTCAGTCTCTTATGTCTGTCTCTTATGTTTGTCTCTCTTTTGTCAGTCTCTTATGTTTCTGTCTCTTATGTTTTGTCTGTCTCTTATGTTGTCTCTTATGTTTGTCAGTCTCTTATGTCTGTCTCTTATGTTTGTCAGTCTCTTTGTCTGTCTCTTATGTTTGTCTGTCCCTTACACACCTATCCACCCAACGTCTGAGTCAAACACGCGCGTGCGCGCGCGGTCGCACGCACACGCGCACACACACACACACCACACACTTACACACACGCACGCGCTCGCACGCGCACGCGCACGCGCGCACACACAGACACACACACAGCGCGCGCACGCACGCATGAGCACGCACACATACACACGCACTCAAACACACACACACGCACACACACAGCGCGGGCGCGCGACCACACACACACACACACACACACACACACACACACACACACACACACACACACACACAATTCACACACACAACACACACCCGCCACAGCGCGCGCGCACACACACACACACACACACACACACACACACGCACGCGCGCGCGCGCACACACACACACACAGCGCGCGCACACACACACACACACAAACACAAACACACACACACACACCACACACACACGGCGCGCGCGCGCGCGCACACAACACACACACACACACACACGTACACACACACACACACACACACACACACACACACACACACACACACACACACACACACACGAGCGTATGCATACACTCTGATCCTCATACTGCAGTCCAACGATCAGAAAATGAACTTGACATTGAGTTCTGTACAGATGAGTTGAGAGGGGTTTGAGTTCTCAGGTATCGATGTAACACAGTCTTGTCCTCCTCACATGACGTTTACATAGACCCCACAGAGTTGTCTTCGCATTATGTTCACACAGATAATAATAACTGTTGTCTCAACAACCAATTGACTAGATCACAAATCTTTTAACCTCACATTTGGCATACCAACATAACAATGTTGTTCCTACAACTAATTTACTGAGAACACAATCCTTTCGGGCTCACGTTTCGCCAGCCAAGACAATGTTGTTCCCACAATTGTTTTTAAGGTCACAGGATTGTTCTTCTCATGTCCTGTTCACCGAGGACATAATATTGTCTTCTTAATTACTTTATAGATGGCACGCGCGCGCTCACACATGCACACACACACACACACACACACACACACACACACACACACACACACACACACACACACATACACACACACACACACACACACACACGCGCGCGCGCGCGCGCGCGCGCGCACACACACACACATACACAGACACAGACACACAGACAGACAGACAGACAGACACACACACACACACACACACACACACACACACACACACACACACACACACACACACACACACACAAGCGCAAGCGCGCGCCCAAAACACGCCGAAATATAGACGGTAACGATCTTTAAAAGACTTGCAGAAGAAGAAGAAGAACAAGAACAATCCCACGTGCAAGCAAAACTACCCGGCCTCATTCCAAACACACCTTAATTCACACACACAAAAAACGCTCATGCAACGCCACTGAGGTACAGACAGACAAACTGAGGCGTCTCCTTAACCAGGAGTCACTGAGGAAACGGAACAACAGCAGACAAAACTCGCTGCGGGGATAAGGTAGGAGGAGGAGGGGGAAAGAAAAACTCTGCGGACAATTGAGTGAGCGCTGAGAATAATCGTTACCCCTTGAATTCGTGCTCCAGGACCGAAAATATTTGGTCACAGATTTGCAGGAGAGGGTCAGTATCTACTTTTCCGGGTCGATTTCCGGGTCATTTCCTGGGGTCATGCCACTCTACACCACTCAGTCTGTCACAGCCACATTCAGTCCATTTCACTCTACACCACTCACTCTGTCAGCCACATTTAGTCCATTTCACTCTACACCACTCAGTCTGTCAGCCACATTTAGTCCATCCTACTCTACACCACTCAGTCAGTCAGCCACATTGTCCATTTCACTCTACACCACTCAGTCAGTCAGCCACATTCAGTCCATCCTACTCTACACCACTCAGTCTGTCATCTACACAGCTACATTCAGCCCAGTCTGTCATCAGCCGCAGCACGAGCACTGAGTAGGACACTTTTTTTTTTTTTTTTTTAAATAAATAAAATCCGAAAGACAGGAGGGAGGGAGGACGTAGAGGGAGGGGACGACATACGACGGAACGTTTACCCCACACCAGGGATGACTATGATCTCTTGAATGGGAACCGCCCGCTTAAGTAAGCATGGACAGAATGCACGAGTTGCAAAAACACACAAGAGAGAGAGAGAGAGAGAGAGAGAGAGAGAGAGAGAGAGAGAGAGAGAGAGAGAGAGAGAGAGGGTTCTTACTTTATGAACAAACTTTCGCAAATTTCATTTTTTCCCTCCATCTATCATCTTTGTATCTCCTCACTTTTGCCCAGCTTATCCGATCTACACCCACGACACCCCTCTCACTTCCGACGTCCCCGACACTTAAAAAATCCCACCATTAACAGCTATAGTATGTACGACGGAAAATAACAAAGAACTCCTTCCTGTTTTAAATGCACAATTGGTCAGAAACACTGTGGCGTGCTGCCTCTATGACTGAGGGTTGTAGAGATGCATGCCTACTACTGGTCGTTCTTCTATGACTGAGGGTTGTAGAGATGCATGCCTACTACTGGTCGTTCTATGACTGAGGGTTGTACAGATGCATGGCCACCACTGGTCTTTCTTCTATGACTGAGGATTGTACGGATGCATGGCCACCACTGGTCTTTCCTCTTTGACGTCTTGTCCGAACCCTTAGGTCCGTGACGATGACCATCCTCCCCAGCTGACAACAGTTGTGTTAGGGAGAGGGGGTGGGAGGGGGAGGGGGCAGAGCTGCAGCCCTGCAGAGGGTCCCAGCCCACTGTACAGCGCCAGGATAAGCCGTCCAGAGGAGCTGGCACCAGCACGAGCACAGGAAGAGCTACCAGCGTCACCTGTCATGAGCATGGGAATGTGATCAGATCACAGGTGAGCATGAATCTCAATCACAGTGAGCTGGGAATATCATCAAATCACAGGTGAAGCATGGGAATATCATCAAATCAGAGGTGAAGCATGGGAATATCATCAAATCACAGGTGAAGCTGGGAATATCACATCACAGGTGAAGCATGGAATGGTCAGCAGTCAGGTGTAGCATGTGAATACGATCAGATCACAGGTGGAGCATGGGAATGTGATCAGTTGATAGGTGAAGGATGAGAATGTGGTCAGTTGATAGGTGAAACATGGGAATGTGGTCAGTTGACAGGTGAAGCATGGGAATGTGGTCAGCTGACAGGTGAGGCATGGGAATGTGGTCAGCTGACAGGTGAGGCATGGGAATGTGGTCAGCTGACAGGTGAGGCATGGGAATGTGGTCAGCTGACAGGTGAGGCATGGGAATGTGGTCAGCTGACAGGTGAGGCATGGGAATATGATCAGATCACAGGTGAAGCATGGGAATGTGGTCAGCTGACAGGTGAAGCAGACAAGGATGACGACCGCCCTGTGTCCACACAGCAGCAAGTGATACTGGCCACAGCCAGCTGACCGCTCACACCAACCACAGGTTCAGGCCGCTGCCCTCACCACTGTGCCCGGGGGTCAAAACGACGTGACAGCTGACTCACCCCCCCCCCCCCTTCCCTAGTCAGAGAAATCGTCCCTAATGACCCCCCTCCTCCCCACCCCCTCAGTCAGA
>CM065744.1:42627402-42639902 GCA_033310375.1 Conus canariensis
TGTCTGCCTGCGTCTCTGTCTGTCTGTCTGTCCGTCTGTCCGTCTGTCTGTCCGTCTTTCGCTTTTTGTCTTCTCCCTGTTTGTCTGTCTTCTCCAGTCCGCCTGTTTGTCTGTCTTCTCCAGTCCGCCTGTTTGTCTGTCTTCTCCAGTCCGCCTGTTTGTCTGTCTTCTCCAGTCCGCCTGTTTGTCTGTCTTCTCCAGTCCGCCTGTTTGTCTGTCTTCTCCAGTCCGCCTGTTTGTCTGTCTTCTCCAGTCCGCCTGTTTGTCTGTCTTCTCCAGTCCGCCTGTTTGTCTGTCGTCCCTTTCTGCCTCCACCAGGTCCTTCTCTTTCTGCCCCACCAGGTCCTTCTCTTTCTGCCCCACCAGGTCCTTCTCTTTCTGCCCACCAGGTCCTTCTCTTTCTGCCCACCAGGTCCTTCTCTTTCTGCCCCACCAGGTCCTTCTCTTTCTGCCCCACCAGGTCCTTCTCTTTCTGCCCCACCAGGTCCTTCTCTTTCTGCCCCACCAGGTCCTTCTCTTTCTGCCCCACCAGGTCCTTCTCTTTCTGCCCCACCAGGTCCTTCTCTTTCTGCCCCACCAGGTCCTTCTCTTTCTGGCCACCAGGTCCTTCTCTTTCCGTCCTGTGCTGGTGACTTGTGATCATTCCGTCCTGTGCTGGTGACGTGTCCTTCTCATTCCGTCCTGTGCTGGTGACGTGTCCTTCTCATTCCGTCCTGTGCTGGTGACGTGTCCTTCTCATTCCGTCCTGCGCTGGTGACGTGTCCTTCTCATTCCGTCCTGTGTTGGTGACTTGTCATGATCATTCCGTCCTGTGTTGGTGACTTGTCATGATCATTCCGTCCTGTGCTGGTGACTTGTCATGATCATTCCGTCCTATGATGGTGACTTGTCATGATTATTCCGTCCTGTGCTGGTGACTTGTCATGATCATTCCGTCCTGTGTTGGTGACTTGTCATGATCATTCCGTCCTGTGCTGGTGTCATGATCATTCCGTCCTGTGCTGGTGTCATGATCATTCCGTCCTGTGCTGGTGTCATGATCATTCCGTCCTGTGATGGTGACTTGTCATGATCATTCCGTCCTGTGTTGGTGACTTGTCATGATCATTCCGTCCTGTGCTGGTGACTTGTCATGATCATTCCGTCCTGTGATGGTGACTTGTCATGATCATTCCGTCCTGTGCTGGTGACTTGTCATGATCATTCCGTCCTGTGCTGGTGACTTGTCATGATCATTCCGTCCTGTGCTGGTGACTTGTCATGATCATTACGTCCTGTGCTGGTGACTTGTCATGATCATTCCTTCCTGTGCTGGTGACTTATGATCATTCCGTCCTGTGCTGGTGACTTGTCATGATCATTCCGTCCTGTGCTGGTGACTTGTCATGATCATTCTGAGTAATGGCTCATCCGGATCTTCCGATGAGCGGAGGACAGCTCTGGTCGTGGTGTAAGGTGTTAGTGTTGGAGTTAGGGCAGGTGCTGTACGCTGTTAGTGTTGGAGTTAGGGCAGGTGCTGTACGCTGTTAGTGTTGGAGTTAGGGCAGGTGCTGTACGCTGTTGGTGATGGAGTTAGGGCAGGTGCTGTACGCTGTTGGTGATGGAGTTAGGGCAGGTGCTGTACGCTGTTAGTGTTGGAGTTACGGCAGGTGATGTACGCTGTTGGTGATGGAGTTAGGGCAGGTGCTGTACGCTGTTAGTGTTGGAGTTCGGGCAAGTTTAGTCGTGGTGTAGGTTGTTGGTGTTGAGTTAGGGCAGGACTGGTCGTGGTGTAGGTTGTTAGTGTTGGAGTTAGGGCAGGTTTGGCCGTGGTGTAAGGTGTTAGTGTTGGAGTTAGGGCAGGTTTGGCCGTGGTGTAAGGTGTTAGTGTTGGAGTTAGGGCAGGTTTGGCCGTGGTGTAAGGTGTTAGTGTTGGAGTTAGGGCAGGTTTGGTCGTGCTGTAGCCTGTTTGTGTCGGAGTTAGGTAGAGATTGTGCTCGATACAAAGTGAAGTTATCGCAGAAAGTCGTCGGCTTGAAACTGGGTGTTGGCTTTCTTCTCTCTAAGCTGCAGTATGTTGTCTGTTTGTTGCAACTCTTAATACCGTGTTGACATTCTACATGTTGTCTGTTGCAACGCTTAATACCGTGTTGATATACTACATGTGCGTGCAGCAGGTGGAAGAAGAGTCAGAGGTCACTGATTCTGTTTCAGTGCCAGCCCAGAGCAGAGCAGGATTTCATCGGGCCTGCAGGCTGTAACAACCATCGTCACAACTTTAAAATCACCACGTCTTCCAACAGTAGAAGAATCAAACGACACTGATAACAGACATTGAACTTTACAACAGACGGTATCATTCACTACCAATCGATAAGCTAACATCGATCTGCATTAGTACAGAGAAGCCATCAGTCACCACCAGTGACAACATCAAACGGTAACAATCCACCAGTGACAACACCAAACGACAACAATCCACCAGTGACAACAATCCACCAGTGACAACACCAAACGACAACAACCCACAACACCAAACGACAACAATCCACCAGTGAGAACACCAAACGGCAACAATCCACAACATCAAACGACAACAATCTACCAGTAACAACACCAAACGGTGACACAATGGCGACCACATCAAAGGGCCTCAACTCCAGTGTCATTGACTCTGACGTCACAACCGGTAGCGTCCTCGGGCAGAACGTGAGTGGCAGCACGGTGAATGATGATGAGGCAATGACGGCCATCCTGGGAGACGAGATGTCATCGCTCTTCTCTGGTCTGACAAAAGCGGAAGAAGTTATCATCCTTGCCGCCATGGTGGTCGGCGTGTTTGCGGTGCTGGCTCTCCTCTTGCGGGTGACCATGCCGTTAGTCAGAAAGAAAAAGGCGCAGAAAGCTGAAAGTGAAGCAGGGGACAGCTCAACATGGTCCACAACAGGAAGTGTGGGGTAAGCCGTTCAACAGCACTGCACGTGCCAGTGCACACCCACAAGAACACACACACACACACACACACACACACACACACACACACACACACACACACACACACACACACACACACACACGCACGCACACACATGAGAGCGTGCGTTCGCGGGCATAGTGAGGACACACTTGCACATGCAGCGCACACACAACACAAAACTTCAATGATAAGAATCGCGTTCATTTCGTTTGCTTGTTAGCTTTCTTTCTTTCTTTCTTTCTTTTTCTTTTCTTTTTTTTTCGCTTTTTTTTTTTTGGTCTCGTTTTCTCCTTTCTCCCCTTTCATCAAGGCTGTGTCCCTCAACTGAGTTGTTTCGCATGGCTGGTTCTTCGTTTTCTGATGTGAATGATTTTGTATCTATTGTACAGTGCTATATCTGATCTGTACATTGTAGACCGCTATATCTGTATAGATATCAGTCAGTCCATTGAGTCGCTCACTCTCTCTCTCTCTCTCCCTCTCTCTTTCTCTTTCTTCCTTTCTCTCCCTCCCTCCCTCCCTCCCTCTCTCTCTCTCTCTCTCTCTCTCTCTCTCTCTCTCTCTCTCTCCTTGTGAAGGATCTTATTGACAGTAAATACACATTATCATAGCTGCCTGTGTTATGGACGAATGTCTATGTTTCTGTCTGTCTGCCTGTCTGTCTGTCTGTCTGTCTGTCTGTCTATGTGTCTGTCTCTGTCTCCGTGTCTGTCTCTTGATCTGTCTCTTGGTCTGCCTGTCTCTCAATCTCTCTCTCTCTCTCTCTCTCTCTCTTTGTCTGCCTGCCTGACTGTCTGTTAATATATCTATCTGTCTGTCTCTCTTTGTATGTACTAGTCTGTGTTCCAATCTGTGTCTCCATCTATGCACATTTCCACCGCCGTCAATGTCTTTGTTCGATGAAATGTGTGTCTTCATCAGAGAAAATATAACAAATATTCGTTTGTTTGTATCTGTGTCTGTGTGAGCATGTCTTCGAGTGCCTGCCTATGTGCATGCGTGTGTGCATATGTGCGATGTGATATGATATGATATGATGTGAAAAGTGAAGTGCTGTGATATGATCAGTGATGTGAGTTGGTGTGAAGTGATGATCATTGATGTCATGTGTGGTGATTTCTGCCTCCAGGCCGGATTCACTGACAGACAAGGAACATTCCGTGGACTCCTGGGGCACTGCCTGCACTGCTCACCTTCCGCCTTTGCCCAGGTATTGTGACACACACCCCCTCCCCCCCTCCCCCCCCATCAATGTTCACCTTCCCCCTTCCCCAGGTATTGTGACACCCCCCACCCCCATCAATGTTCACCTTCCCCCTTCCCCAGATATTGTGACACCCCCCACCCCCATCAATGTTCACCTTCCCCCCTTCCCCAGATATTGTGACACCCCCCACCCCCATCAGTGTTCACCTTCCCCCCCTTCCCCAGGTATTGTGACACTCCCCACCCCCATCAATGTTCACCTTCCCCCCTTCCCCAGGTATTGTGACACTCCCCACATCCTTCACTGCTCACCTTACCCTCTTCCCAAAGGTATTGTGGTGTGTCACCATCACCCTTCCCCAGATATTGTGACCTGTCACCATCACCCTTCCCCAGGTATTGTGACCTGTCACCATCACCCTTCCCCAGATATTGTGACCTGTCACCATCACCCTTCCCCAGATATTGTGACTGTCACATCACCTTCCAATATTGTGACCTGTCACCATCACCCTTCCCCAGGTATTGTGACCTGTCACCATCACCCTTCCCCAGGTATTGTGACCTGTCACCATCACCCTTCCCCAGATATTGTGACCTGTCACCATCACCCTTCCCCAGATATTGTGACCTGTCACCATCACCCTTCCCCAGATATTGTGACCTGTCACCATCACCCTTCCCCAGATATTGTGACCTGTCCATCACCTTCCCAATGTGACCTGTCACATCACCCTTCCCCAGATATTGTGACTGTCACCATCACCCTCCAGATATTGTGACTGTCAATCACCTTCCCAGATATTGTAGTCTCACCATCACCTTCCCCAGATATTGTGACCTGTCACCATCACCCTTCCCCAGGTATTGTGACCTGTCTCCACCACCCTTCCCCACATATAATTGTCTGTCACCATCGTTCACCTCTCACCGACTGAGAGATCCACATCCTTCTTGATGATTGATTGCAACTTCTCCTCCTTTCTTAGATGATTGATTGCACTTCTCTCTTTCTTAGATGATTGATTGCAACTTTCTCCTCCTTTCTTTAGATGATTTACTGTAGCTTTCTCCTCATTGTTGATGATGGCTTATTGTGATTTTTCCTCATCTGTTTGGACGACTTATTGTAACTTTTCCCTTCTTTCTTGGGACGATGTATTGCAACTTTCTCCTCCTTTCTTTGGGCGACTTTGTGTAACTTTGTCCTTTCTTTGGACGACTTTGTGTAACTTTGTCCTTTCTTTGGACGACTTTGTGTAACTTTGTCCTTTCTTTTGGGCGACTTTGTGTAACTTTCTGCTTTCTTTGGACGACTTTGTGTAACTTTGTCCTTTCTTTGGACAACTTTGTGTAACTTTGTCCTTTCTTTTGGACGACTTTGTGTAACTTTGTCCTTTCTTTGGGCGACTTTGTGTAACTTTTGCCTTTCTTTTGGACGACTTTGTGTAACTTTGTCCTTTCTTTGGGCGACTTTGTGTAGCTTTTGCCTTTCTTTTGGACGACTTTGTGTAACTTTGTCCTTTCTTTGGGCGACTTTATGTTACTTTGTCCTTTCTTTTGGACGACTTTGTGTAACTTTGTCCTTTCTTTTGGACGACTTTGTGTAACTTTGTCCTTTCTTTGGGCGACTCACTGTAACTTTCTCCTTTCTTTGGACGACTTATTGCAATGTTCTTCTTCTTTCTTTAGAGGACTGATCGTAGCTGTCTCCTTCTGTCTCTGACGACTGACTGTAACGTTCTCCTTTGTCTGCTGTGCAGACTGGAGCCCCTGAATCTTCAAGATGTGTACGTTGATAACTGGAAGAAGTCCCATTTCAGCCGCCCTCCCTTACAATACAGGTACACAGGTTTCATCTCTCCTCCTGTAGTACAAAGGTAGAGCTTCATCTTTCAGATAGATAGCGCCCACAGGTACAGCTTTACACCTACAGCCTTAAAGTTAGAGCCACATAGGTGGAGAATTAGGGACAGACCCTCAAAGGAAAAAGCCTCAAAGGTAGTGCTCAGTCTTTGAAATAGTGCCCCACAGGTAGTCCTTAAATCTAAAGGTAGAGCCTCCTTAGTGAAGCCTTACAGTTGGAGAGTCACGTCTGGAGCCTTCCGTCTATGGCCTCACAGTAGAATCTCAGGGTGGAGCCTTACACATACAGGCTCAAACATAGAGCCTCACAGATGGAGCCTTTCAGTTAGAGCTTAACAGGCACAGCCTCAAAGGTAGAGCCTCATACGTGCAGCTTACAATCAGCGCCTCACAAGCAGAGTCTGGAAGGTATAGCCGTACAGCAAGAGCTTCATAGATAAAGAACTACGGGCAATGTTTCAAAGACTAGAATCGTATATGTAGAGACTCACGGGTACAACTTCACAGTTAGAGCCTTACAGGTAGAGCCCCATGGATACAGCTGTGCAGCTAGAGCCTTACAGGTAGAGCCCCATGGATACAGCTGTGCAGCTAGAGCCTTAAAAGTAACGCGTTACGGCTCATGAGCTAGATCCTGAAAGGTAGAGCCTTGTAGGTAATGCTTCGAAGTTAGATCCTCAAAGCAGAGCCTTATACGTAGAGCCATACAGGAATAATCACAGAAGCATAGCCTTAAACGGTATCACAGATAAAATCTTACTTGAAGAGCCTGGCAGTAGTGCCTCACATATAGAACCTTACAGATAGAGCCCACAGATAGTGTCTCACAGACAAAGCATTACAGATAGAAATTTTAAAAAATACAGATAGAGCCCCACAGGAGTTGTCTCACAGACGGAGCCTGACAACTAAAGCCTTACAGGTAGAGCCCCCCAGGAACTGTAATACACACAGAGCCTGACAACTAAAGCCTTACAGGTAGAGCCCCACAGGAACTGTAATACACACAGAGCCTGACAACTAAAGCCTTACAGGTAGAGCCCCACAGGAACTGTCTCACAGACAGAGCCTGACAACTAAAGCCTTACAGATAAAGAAGCCTCACAGATACTGTCTCACAGATACAAGTGAAAGGTAGATCTTCACAGGTTGTGTTTCACAAGTAGAGCCTTACAGGTAAAGCCTCACACCTGAAGTCTTACTGGCAGAGCCTTACAGGTAAAGCCTTACACCTAAAGTCTTACTGGCAGAGCCTTACAGGTAAAGCCTTACACCTGAAGTCTTACTGGCAGAGCCTTACAGGTAAAACCTCACACCTGAAGTCTTACTGGCAGAGCCTTACAGGTAAAGCCTCACACCTGAAGTCTTACTGGCAGAGCCTTACAGGTAAAGCCTTACACCTGAAGTCTTACTGGCACAGCCTTACAGGTAAAGCCTTACACCTGAAGTCTTACTCGCAGAGCCTTACAGGTAAAGCATTACACCTGAAGTCTTACTGGCCGAGCCTTACAGGTAAAGCCTCACACCTGAAGTCTTACTGGCACAGCCTTACAGGTAAAGCCTCACACCTGAAGTCTTACTGGCACAGCCTTACAGGTAAAGCCTCACACCTGAAGTCTTACTGGCAGAGCCTTACAGGTAAAGCCTCACACCTGGAGTCTTACTGGCAGAGCCTTACAGGTAAAGCCTCACACCTGGAGTCTTACTGGCAGAGCCTTACAGGTAAAGCCTCACACCTGAAGTCTTACTGGCAGAGCCTTACAGGTAAAGCCTCACACCTGGAGTCTTACTGGCAGAGCCTTACAGGTAAAGCCTCACAGGTAGTGTTTCACAGACCTAGCCTTACAGGTAAAGCTTTACAAGTAGTCTTACAGCAGTGTCTTATAGAAAAAAAGCCTTACATGTGGAGCGTTACAGATAGAGCCTTACATGTAGAACCTTACACAGAGAGTCCTATAGATACAGCTTTACAGGGAGAGTCTTACAGATCAAGCCTTAAGGTAGAGACGTTAATGATGTTTCTCAGGGAAAGAACCTTACAGGAAGAGTCCTGTAGACAATGTTTTACAGGGAGAGTCTTAGAGATAAAGCCTTAAGGTAGGGACTTTAATGGGGTGTCTCGGGGAAAGAACCTTACAAAAAGAGTTCTATAGATAAAGCTTTACAGGGAGAGTCTTACAGATCAGGCCTTAAGGTAGAGACTTTGATGAGGTATCTCAGGGAAAGGACTTTACAGAAAGAGCCTAACAGGTAGAGTCTCACGTATACAGCCTTACAGAATAGACCTTTACAGATGGCGATATAAAACCTTACAGATAGCCCCTTACAGATAGTTACTCACCCATAGAACCTTACATGTTGTGTCTCACGGATAGAACCTTACAGAGTCTCGCTGAGAGAACCTTACATGTAAAGCCTAACAGAGTCTCAAGATAGTGACTTTTAGAAAGCTTTCCATGGCTAGAACCTTACAAATAGAGCCTTACAGATTGTGTCTTCACATATAGAACCTTGAAGGTAGAGTGATAAGAGCCCTAGAGTAAGTGCCTCACAAATACAGCCGTAAATCTGGAGCCCAACAGTTAGTGTCTCACAGGAAGAGCCTTACAGTTAATATGCCTCACAGGTAGAGCTTTACAGTTAATGCCTCACAGGTAGAGCTTTACAGTTAATGCCTCACAGGTAGAGCCTTACAGTTAATGCCTCACAGGTAGAGCCTTACAGTTAATGCCTCACAGGTAGAGCGTTACAGCTGATGCCTCATTGTTTGAGCATTGCGTCATTCCACATCACGACACATCACAAGACCACAACACATCATATCACATCACACCAGCACACACGACACTGCACTTCAGCACACATGACATCACAATGACACCATATGACATCTTATGGAACCACTCCACAGCACAACACACCACTCGTCACAGCCTATCACTCCACACCGAATCACAACACTTGACAACACATGACGTCACACCGCATCATGCAATATAATACGCTACAACTCGTGGGATTATAGTACACCACACCGTACTGCATCACACATCACATCACAACACATTACGTCACAACATATCAAACCATAATGCATCGCATCACATCACATTACATCATCACCCGCCACATGACAACACACAACACAATGCACCATCACACCACACTACACTACACTACACTACACTACACTACACTACATACACTACACTACACTACACTACACTACACTACACTACACTACACAATGAATATGTCTTTTTGTTCCAGCGAGGTGACGGAGACAAAGGCAAAGTATTGAGAAGACACAGTCGTCGACAGACCCAGTGATGCCCAGTGAGGTCATCTGAAAGGACACCCAGAGATCTGGAGACACTGTGAGCCCAGTGAGGTCACCTGCAGATAGGGAGGGGGGGTGGGGGGGGGGGGGGGGGGGCGGGGAGGCGGGGTACCTCACATTTCCTACATCCGTATCATTGGGGTTTCCATGTACTACACCCCAGTACACGACTGCTCTGATGGTGCACGTGCATTACTGACTGTGCTGATGGTGCACGTGAATGACTGACTGTACTGATGGTGCACGTGAATGACTGACTGTGCTGATGGTGCACGTGCATTACTGACTGTGCTGATGGTGCACGTGCATTACTGACTGTGCTGATGGTGCACGTGCATTACTGACTGTGCTGATGGTGCACGTGAATGACTGACTGTACTGATGGTGCACGTGAATGACTGACTGTGCTGATGGTGCACGTGCATTACTGACTGTGCTGATGGTGCACGTGAATGACTGACTGCACTGATTGTGCACGTGAATGACTGACTGTGCTGATGGTGCACGTGCATTACTGACTGTGCTGATGGTGCACGTGAATGACTGACTGTACTGATGGTGCACGTGAATGACTGACTGTGCTGATGGTGCACGTGCATTACTGTGTGTGCTGATGGTGCACGTGAATGACTGACTGTACTGATGGTGCACGTGAATGACTGACTGTGCTGATGGTGCACGTGAATGACTGACTGTACTGATGGTGCACGTGAATGACTGACTGTGCTGATGGTGCACGTACATTACTGACTGTGCTGATGGTGCACGTGCATTACTGACTGTGCTGATGGTGCACGTGCATTACTGACTGTGCTGATGGTGCACCTGCATGACTGCTGATGGCAAGATCTACCTGCTATATGTCGACCACGTCGGTGTCTGAAGCTGTATGACCTCATCATGACACCAGTTATCATCTGACCATGACACCAGTTATCATCTGACCATGACACCGGTTATCATCTCATCATGACACCAGTTATCATCTCGTCACGACACCAGTTATCATCTCATCATGACACCACTATCATCTCACCATGACACCAGTTATCATCTCACCATGACACCACTATCATCTCATCATGACACCAGTTATCATCTCACCATGACATCGTTATCATCTCACCATGACACCACTATCATCTCATCATGACACCAGTTATCATCTCACCATGACACCAGTTATCATCTCACCATGACACCAGTTATCATCTCATCATGACACCAGTTATCATCTCATCATGACACCAGTTATCAACTCATCATGACACCAGTTATCATCTCATCATGACACCAGTTATCATCTCATCATGACACCAGTTATCATCTCACCATGACACCAGTTATCATCTCATCATGACACCAGTTATCATCTCATCATGACACCAGTTATCATCTCATCAAGACACCAGTTATCATCTCACCATGACACCAGTTATCATCTCATCATGACACCATTTATCATCTCACCATGACACCAGTTATCATCTCATCATGACACCAGTTACCATCTCACCATGACACCAGTTATCATCTCCATGACACCAGTTATCATCTCATCATGACACCAGTTATCATCTCATCATGACACCAGTTATCATCTCATCATGACACCAGTTATCATCTCATCATGACACCAGTTATCATCTCATCATGACACCAGATATTATCTCATCATGACACCAGTTATCATCTCACCATGACATCGGTTATCATCTCATCATGACACCAGATATTATCTCATCATGACACCAGTTACCATCTCATCATGACACCAGTTATCATCTCATCATTCACACCAGTTACCATTTCATTATAAACACCAGTTATCATCTCATTACGCACACCACGTATCAGCTCATTATGCACACCACTTATCAGCTCATTATGCACACCAGTTATCATCTTGTTATGCACACCACTTATCATCTTGTTATGCACACCAGTTATCATCTTGTTATGCACACCAGTTATCTCATTATGCACAACAGTAATGTGATATCCGGTCTACGTGACCGAGTGCTCAGGTTTGGTCATAAAGAGGAGCGTACCACGCGGATGTGGTTGTCACTATGTGTGCGCGCACAAGCACATGCACGCACACATATGAATACTCCCCCTCCCCTTCTCAGTCTTCTGTTTGCACGCGCACGCACGCGCTCGTGTATGTGCGCGTGCATGTGTGTGTGTGTGTGTGTGTGTGTGTGTGTGTGTGTGTGTGCGTGCACTGAATGTGTAATCACAAAGTGCGGTTGGCAAATTTAAGGGTTTTTGTGTTTATTTCTGTCGTGTTGTTTATGTTTTGGTGCTGTTTCTTCTCTTCATTATGAACATATGATTGTGTCAGAATCTTCAGGTGTATGAACGGAACGTTATACCACAGACAGTGTTACAGAATCATTGTCATTGATGCTGTGATAAAAGCATATTCTCTTTGATGGAATTTATGCTATACTGCGGACCGATTCATTGCTCATTAATGAAATTGACGTTATGACGTGGATTGGTCCATTGTTCATTGATGAAACTGTGTCATAATACAGAGTGAGTGATTGACACTGGTTAAACTAATGCTATGATACAAGCTTGATCATTGCCATTCATGAAATTGATGCTATGAAATTGACCGAGTCATTGACATTGATTAAATTGTAATCCAAAAAATATGTTGTACCTGCTCTGGATGTCAACACAGCTGGTGACGTGCTTCTAGACTGCACCATACTGGATGTCGAAGAGAGAGAGAGAGAGAGAGAGAGAGAGAGAGAGAGAGAGAGAGAGAGAGAGAGAGACAGACAGACAGACAGACAGACAGAGAGAGAGGAGAGAGAAACACAGCACACACGCACAACACCACACACACACACACACACACACACATCACACATCACACACACACACACACACACACACACATCACACATCACACACACGCACACGCACACACACACACACACACACACACACACACACACACACACATCGCCTGTCCTCTCATACTAACACATCATGTACATAGCTCCGTGGCCTTTATCCCAAAGCATATTATGCTTGGGTGCGCGTGGAAGGAGTTCCGTGACATTGGCGCTACGTCACGGTGGTGCTCCATTGGCGCTACGTCACGATGGTGCT
>CM065744.1:42644902-42675371 GCA_033310375.1 Conus canariensis
AAACAGCGTTAGAAAACTACAGTTCACACAAGGAAACTCACTTCCTAAGGGATCAATTGATTCTCACATGAACGGGAGAGAAGATCAGCGAAAACTCCTGCAACGACGACCCCCATCGCATGATTCTTGAGTTCTTGAAGTTTGACGTTCGCAGGTACGTCAAGGGACGATGATTCGTTTGCAGGATAAATCTGACTCCCCAAAGGAACCTAACAAACTTCTGCACAGCCCAGACAATGGCTAAACATTCCCGCTCAATAGTACTGTACGCCTTCTCACGGTCCAGCAACTTTCGACTAACGAACACCACTGGATGAGAACATCATCATTCTCCTGAAGCAATACAGCACCCAAACCAACATTACTAGCATCAGTCCTGAGAACAAAAGGATTACCCAACCTAGGTAACAACAACACAGGTGCAGAAGACAATATTCCCTAAACCGTCCTCAAAGCTTCGGCACACTCAGGAGACCAAGAAATAGACCTTCCAGGATGACCACTATCTTTGATCAAATCAGACAGTAGAGCACTCAAAGTAGCGAATCCAGGAACATATCTCCTGTTAAAAAAAGAGCACCCCCAACAAAGACCTGACCTGCTCTCTGATAGTAGGAGTGGATATATTCAAAATCTTATTAACCTTCTTCCCTTCAGAACGCATAGTACCATCTCCAACAACACGAACGAGAAACTCAAGTGAACAGAAGCCTGCCTCGATCTTCGAAGGACAAGCTGTGAGGCTGAAAGACCTTAGACAAGAGAGCACACCCTTCACATGACTAAGATGAGCATCCCATGACACACTGTGCACAAGAATATCAAAGAACTCGATAGCAGAAAACTGATCTAAAGCCAGCGTACGCAACATATGTGCAAACACTGCAGGAGCCGACACAAGTCCAAAAGGCATCCTGACAAACTGGAATAGACCCATATATATTGTGTAAGCCGTCTTCGGACGATCATCGGGCTTAACCACGATCTGCCAGTATCCTTTTGCAAGATGTATCTTTGTGAAAAACTGAACATCTGCTAACCTTGCAAAATGACTCTCCACGTCAGGAATAGGTTCAGCATCAAAGGCAGGAAGACCTGAAATCAATGCAAAAACGACACGTACCATCTTTCTTCCTGACCAACACAACTGGAGATGCATACGGACTATTCAATGGCTCAATGATACCAAGATCCAACATAATATCAAATTCTCTCTCAACAACCCATTTCGCAGAAAAGGGGATGTCGTAACACTTCTTTCTAACAGGGACATCTGTTGTAAGTGGTATCTCTAAGAGTACATTACCTGAGAAAGAACCTGGTCCTGAAAATCATCAAAAACTGCACGCAACTCCCTGGAACTGCTGTCAAAGCATAACCAAACTGTACGGAACGAACTTCTTCATTTGGCATAGAAGACGCAATTGGAACAGTTTAAGTGGGAATGGGTAAAGCGTCATCACAGTCCTGGATGACACCAACTGTACAATCCACTTCACGAATAACAGACTCTGGAGAGGGATCCTGTGTAACCACAGAAAGACCAACTGCTGGAGAACACTCCAAAGAACCCTGTTCTTGCTCACAAGCCAAAGGTGTTATCTCTGACCAAGGCACTGAAGTACCCTGTGAAAGAACAACTGTAGGTACAACAACATCAGAAGTAGACGCAACAGCACGACAAATATACTTTTTGAGCATTTCGCATGAAAGATCTTTTCCTTGCCCCTGACAAGAACTTCGTAATGTGGATGCAAGACTTTGACCAATGGGAACGGCCCTGACCAACTGGCTTACAACTTGTCAGAGTCAAGTTTCAAAATGGAGTGACTGATGGCGGAAAATGAATCAAAATTTAGAAAGAGAGGGGGTTAGTTACCACCAAGGACATAAACAAAGTACAGGACAAGACACAATGCATTTCGACCTCTTGGGTCTTCTTCAGGTAAAAACAAATAACATTTAAGACAGTGAAAACGAAGAACGAGCAACCACTTATCTTCTCATATTCGGCGCACGACCAAAATGGCTGCCGGTCGGAAACGAGGCCACCCAGGAGGGGATCATGGGAGAGGAAATAGTGAGAGGGTGGGGGGAAAGGGGAGGGAAAAGCAGGGGGTGTGAAACAATGGGGTTTGTAGCTTGTTTTGTAGATTAGTATGATATATGAGTGACGATAGTGATTATGGTGGATTGATGATGTTGCTTAGTGGGGCAAAAAAAGGAAGAAATAATAAGGAAAAAATGAATAATAAAAAAGGAAAAAATAAAGAATACAAAATCAATCAATAAATAAATGTTAATGGGTGGTGATGGTGATGTAGTAGCTATGTGTGGGTAGTTTATGTGGGGGTGTGGGTAATGCTAATAATGATTGGAAGGGAATGAAAATGCTCAATTGGTGATAAGGTATTTGGGGGGGGGGGGGGGGGGGGAGAAGAGGGGGAAGAGGGCAATGGGGAGGGAAAGAGAGAGAGAGAGAACGAACGAACGAACGAACGAACGAACGAATCTTTTTTAATGAGGGATAAAGAATAAGCACAAAACAGGCTTTTTTACATCTTGCCCTCGATGAAGCAGAAAAAATAATGACAATATGTGACTTCAAAATCAACGAACCATCTAGATAGTGAAAAGAATATTAGCCTGAAATACAAAAGGCAATCCAAAAATATGACAGTCAACTTTTCACACACACACACACACACACACACACACACACACACACACACGCACACACACACACACACACACACACACACACACAAAGATAAAGAGAAAACAACTTTGCAAATACATTCAACAACAAAAATAAAATAGAAGAAGAAGAAGAAGAAGAAGGAGAGAAACGAAGGACGTCAATGAAAGGTGGACAGGTGAACAGTATGTCATGACAAGATATAGAGAAGGGGTAACGAAGGAACACAAATGAACATTCAAATACATTTAAACATCATTTGTACTTGAATCCATACAATAATTTTGAAAACGTATAAAGAAGGTTACATGATGTTATCATTAGTCACACTGTTTAGGAAGCGTAGCATCAGATATGAGAAGTATTGTTTTTTGAAAACGTTTAAACTAGAAATTACATTAAATGAAGACACTAGGTCATTCCACAAACAACCACCGGAGTAAATGAGGCTAGATTTAAAAAGATCAATCCTCGGTAGGGGTATCTGAATCTTTCTGACATTGCGAATCAGGTTCGTTTTAAATTTGTTTTTCAAAGTTGGTGGTGCATGATTGGACATTATCTTAAACATGAAAATTGCTTTGTTATAAGTGAGTTTCCATTTTAGAGGCAAAATGTCTAAACGTTTATAATCAGAGGGAGTTACAGTTGTAGATTTGAGAAGAACGAGTTTCACAGCCCGTCTATGAAGACTGAAGAGTGGTTTTAATACGTTATAACTGGCCGAATCCCACAATGTAGAAGAGTAATTCAAATGAGATTCAATGTACGAAGTAAAAAAACAGCTTACGACAATGTTGGTCTAAGAAATATTTTAGTTTTGAAAGCTGGTGAATCTTTTGAGACAGAAGTTTGCAAAGCATTGTGACATGAGAAGACCATGACAAATTATTGTCTACAATGACACCAAGGACTTTATGATGGTCAACTTCTTCAACTATTTCATTATTTATACTAAGAGATAGGGAATCATAAGAAATATTTTGACGCTTTTGTCTGGTGGTTATTATCAAGTACTTCGTTTTCTGAGGATGGAGACACATATGATTGAGTTCAGACCATATGATTAATTTGTTTATACTTTCTTGTAAACTTGCAAATATATTTTCAATTTTTTTATGACTACAGTGTATTGTGGTGTCATCAGCGAACATTTCACAGAGACTATCAATGAATAGAGGTAAATCGTTTATATATATGGAAAATAAGATAGGTCCGAGTACTGACCCTTGAGGCACACCATGACTAATGGATAATGTAGGAGATACAGATTCATTTACTGAGACCATTTGCTTTCTGTCGGAAAGAAATGAATATAGGAGTTCTAACGAATTCTCTGATAAGTTGTATATCTTTAGCTTTTTAAGAAGAAGATTGCGGTCAATAACATCAAAGGCTTTCATAAAATCTACCATGAGAACACCTGTAATTTTGTCGTTATTTATATTAGTAAGCCATTGATCAACTAGGTTTGTCAGTGCTGTTTGGCACGAGTGATTAGCCCTAAAACCGGATTGGTCTTGATGAAATAAATTGAAAGAATTGAAGTGATCGAGAATATGTTTATTTAGATGGTTTTCCAATGGTTTAGACAGTACAGACAAAATAGAAATGGGCCTGTAGTTAGACGGATCGGTGTGATCACCTGTTTTATAGATCGGCATTACTCTAGCAATTTTAAAAGCCTTGGGGAACTGATTTTTAGAAATGCAGAGATTGTATATATAAGTAAGTGTTTCAGCAATTACAGGGGCTGACAGTTTGAGAATCTTTCCGTCAATGCCATCAAGGCCAGTAGTACTACTTTGCTTTAAGTGAGTAAGAGCATTACATACTTCGTGTACACATAACAACGGAATATCTAGACATGTTGTGATATTTTTGGATTGACAAAACTTCATCAGAACATCTAAATCGTTTTGTGAGGATCTGTTTCTTTTTATGGTGAAATTGGCAACATTGCAGAAGTGTGTATTCAACATTTCAACTGATACATCTTTCGGTGTTGTAGCACGAGCGTTAGAATTTTTTATTGCTAAGCTGATTGATAGCCTTCCAAACTGATCGGTTGTCTGTTTTAGAGTAAATAAGATCTTTAAAATATTTCTTTTTGGCTGAGCGTTTTAAATAGTTAACAAGATTTCTTTGTTTCATAAATTCTATACGATTACCTGATGCTAGAAGTGAGTCTCTTAAATCCATGGATTTTTCTATATCACTTGTTATCCAAGGCTTTTTAGGGGTACTTTTGACACGAATTGTTTTTAATGGAGCGTGCTTATTGTAAACATTGAGAAAAGTGTGATACCAAACTTCTAAGGCTTCATCGGGATTTGTGAACTGATACACAGAGGAAAGTGAGGAATTCATCAGATCGGTAAGGAACAAGTCTTTATCAAAGCCTGAAAAGTTCCTGTACGTAATATACTTGTGATGATTTAGGGGGATTTTAACGCCTCGTTTAGACCAAGTAAAACAGACAGGGGAGTGATCGCTGCATCCAAAAACTGGTGAACATATTTCTATTATGGTACGTACAGAAGATGTGTAAACATGGTCAATGAGAGTTTGGGAAGTAGCAGTGATTCGTGTTGGCTTATCGATTAACTGAGTCAGATTAAAAGAAGTGTAGGTTTGAATCCAGGATTTGTTCGCTTTCAAAAGATCAATGTTAAAATCACCCAGTAGAATAATTTCGTTTGAGAGTAAGGACGCCTCCTCCATCATTAGAGTAAAGTTATCTATCCAGTCAGCATGTTCTGCTGGGTTTCTGTAGATAAAGCCTAAGAGAATCGGTTTGGAAGTTTTAAACTGTAACTCTGTCCATAGTGATTCTATATGATATTTTTCGAGCGAAGCGGCTCGATTAAATTTAATAGATTCGTGAACATAAACAAGTAAACCTGTTTCTCTTGGTCTGGAAGGGTCATTTCGAACAAAGTTATAACCAGGTAAAATTAATTCTGTGTCAGAAATATGGTGTGTTAATCTTGTTTCCGCAAAACCAAATAAATGGAAACAATTACCATGATTATGCAAAACACGAGACACGTCGCATAACTTATTAATCAAACTGTTGATATTCAGAAATCCAACCTTAAGGCCATCTGCAGATGGCCAGACTTCTTTCGTTCGCAACATCTTGACGCAATAGCAAAGCAGGAATATAAATTGCAAGAAAAAAGTAATACCAAATACCAACAAAGGATTTTGTAATACCAAACGATTTAGTAACAAGTCAACAATGAGTCAAAAAATCAACAGACACGTAATCAAAAATACAAAAGAAAATGGAACGTATATTATGTGCGAAGTTATTTAAATTAAAAGATCAATGAAGGCTAATAGCTGTCTACAGTTAAGTAAGCAACAGAAACACACACACACACACACACACACACACACACACACACCACACACACACACAGAGAGAGAGAGAGAGAGAGAGAGAGAGAGAGAGAGAGAGAGAGAGAGAGAGAGAAATCCCGAAAGCAGTCAAAAAACAAACAAACAAACAAACAAAAACAAAACAAACAAAAAACAACAACTGACAACTGTCGTATCAGCAGGAGCAATCGTACGAATTACAATGACAAAGCCAAGAACAGTCATCTTGGTCCGGCAAGTCTGTGGGTGCTCCATTCAATTCATGCTCATTCTAACATCGATTACGGACCTAATCCCTCACCAACCCCCATCCCTTAACAAATATACACACTCGCGCGTGGCCACTTATTAAAGTACGCTTACCCATTATACTTAGGGACAAGAATATGCACACAATTCGTCACATCACAATCATCAGGGAAATAAAAAGAAAACATTCAACGACAAATATACAGTTCATAACACATTTTTAAGTCATCATTACAGCAAAAGTTATGAGAAAACATGATGACATTGAAATAATGTACTTTACAGATTAATTAGGATAAGAAGAGAAAGAGTGCTGTTGAGACAAAAGATGCGATGCCATTTTCAATAATTGTTCAGCATAAGGGTGAACAGGGTTTGGAGTGCTGAAATTGGTCATTCCAGGCGATCTGTTTGGTTGGGAGAGTGGATGATTACGTGCGGGGTTTTGATGACAGAAAGAATGTGAAGGAATGTTGTGAACATTATCTGCAGGGAAGGGGTTACTATGGACAGCTTGCATTGGGAGAGGGTTGCGGACATCATGGGCTGGTCGGGGGTCATGGGTAGAAAGTGTTGGGAAGGGTTGATAGTGGATATGATTGGGTGGTAAGGGGTCACTTTGAAATCCCTTGGAAACTGATCGTTGAGGTAAAGGGGGGAAATGTTGAAGGGAAGAGGCTGGCGGAAAATCTTCAGAGGCTAAATGATAGTTGGTGCGTTCCTGACTGCTTGGGACATTTGAAAAATTAGAGTGATCGAATGACGATGAGTTGGAGAGTGACAATGGGGTATAATTTAATTTACGAGAGAGAGAGAGAGAGAGAGAGAGAGAGGGAGGGGAGAGAGGGAGGGAGGGAGAGAAGGAGGGAGAGAGAGAGAGAGAAGGAGACAGAGAGAGAGAGAGAGAGAGAGAGAGAGAGGAGGAGAGAGAGAGAGATGGTGGGGGGGGGGGGTCCACTGATTCAAAAAGCAAAATATACATTGTTAATAATGCAAAATATGTATATCAAGGATAAACATATTGAAATAATATTGACAGACAGAAAGAGGAGTTCATCGTTGCAAAAAACAAAAATATACATTGTTCATAACGCAGAACATGCACATCAAATATAAGACATTGAAATTCAATGAGAGAGAGAGAGAGAGAGAGAGAGAGAGAGAGAGAGAGAGAGAGAGAGAGAAGAGGACAGACAGACAGTAGACAGGTAGGCAAGCGAGCTGAAGAGAAAGAAACATCCTGTCATTGGAGGGAGAGGGTACAGGGCGAAGCGGGGTAGGGGTGGGGGCGGGGGCGGGGGCGGGGTGGAGGGGGGGGGGTTGAAAAAAAAATCTTTACAGGAAATATCACAATTCATTGCCATTTATCTGCTGGACTTACATCTTCCGACCCATCTGTCTCACACTGTTCCTCGTCCATGCTGTCCTGACTCTGGGCTTGTTGTCGTTGGTGGTGGAGACCCAGGACAGAGGCACTCGACGAAGGAGACTGTGAAGACCGGAGGTAGCGAAGGCCTGCCATCCTCTTTCCCTCAGTCTGGAACCTGGTCTGTGACTGCTGACGGTGTGCTGGCGGCGTGGATGATTTCAGAACACTGTCCAGTAGATCCGCCTTGATCTTAATGTGTTTTATATATCCGTTATGGGCCTTCACAAATACTTTGCCCCTCACTGTCCAGCACTGGCTTGTCACGTCTGCATCACGCACCGCCATCAGGAGCTGGTAGTTCCTCTTGGTCAGGTCTTCAACGATGACTGGAGACCTCTCGACACCCGGACGCTTACGAAGTTTGCTGCGGTTTGACAGCACTTGGTCTCTTATCTTTCGTGACACAAAGCGAACTATAATTCCTCTCGGAGCGGTTTGGCCTGTTCGCCTTTTCCCCAGTCTATGTGCCGCATCGATATCGTTCTTCGTGATGTGGCGCAGTTGTAATTTATTGTGGAATATTTTGAGCAAAGTTTCTTCACAGTCTGCTACCGTTTCATTGTCTGGCTCAGGCACGTGGTACACCCTAAGGTTGTAATTTCTGCCATACTGTTCAGATCATTAGCTCTGTCATCTGCAAGGCCAACTCGATATTTGGCTAGCTTCAAATCAGCTCGTAGCATCTCCTCTTTTCTTCTACAATCCTCGATGTCAGCTTTCAATGTCGAGTTTTCATTTTGAAGCAACATGATTTCAGCTTTCAGTTCCTCCACAGTGTCGGTTAATTTTGAGATATGTTTTCCATTCTCACACAGTTTTTCTAGAAGTTCAAAGTTGCTAACTTCTCTTTGTGCACCACTCGTATTTTCACCGAATGTTCGTTTGCCTGACTGGTCAGTCCTGACTGAAGTCAGAGACTGTGACCGAACGCGCGTGGCAGAACTGGCAGGAAAATGAAACAGAATGGAGTCGGAGGTCGGTGTACTCACAGTCTGTTTCAAACCTGGAGCAGAACCTCTTGCTTTTTTGGCCGGCGTCTCCTGTCTCTCGCTGCTGTCGTCAAGAGCCGATGCATTCGATTCTCGGCTCAAGTCGCCTCCAACGTCCAACTGACTCTGAGCGTTCTTTTGAGCACTTTTCTTTTTTCTTTTTTCTGTTTGTTTCTTGATCGACTGACGATCGTTGGGCATCTTGACGGCAGATCAGGAAGCAACAGGAGTCACACTGTACAAGGAACCGTCTTCCGAAGCAGTTATGACAGGGTGGCTGTCATAACACTCAAGCCGCTCAGCAAAAAGAAGGGGAAAAAAAACCTAAGTTCAAAAAAAGAAACTCGATAATGATAATTTATTCAAAAAGGCCATGGCCCCATCTGAAGGGGGTCAAACATATGAACTGTGAATAAGAATGTAAAAATCAAAATCAAAATGATCAGTAGAACACACGCTATATCTATGTAAAACGTACAAACGTAGCCACTTTGCTCGCACTTATTGAGAAAAAACTCCAATGCGTTGAAATGAGTTATACAGATATATTGCAAAGTTTCTTCTTACATTTTCGTTTGTTGTTGATAGTAGCAATACTAAACGAAAGTTAGATGGTCTACTATAAACATTTTGATGAAATAAACCTATTTCTTAAGTCATTCAACGCTGGACAGCTAAACACGAAATGACTCTCATCCTCTATTGCTGAACTACATAGATGACACGTGCCAGTTCCATTTCCACCATACTTGTATCTTTGAGAGCGCACGGCGATATCAGATACTCCAAACCTAAACTTGTTTAACGCAGTTCTTACAAAACTACACAAGGACAATGAAATGTAGGGTTCAATCAAATGATTGACTTAAACAATCTATACAATGAAAAATCTGTCATTCGTCTGAATATGAGAGTCCCATTCCTGCCACCTACAATCAATGAAGCGTTGCTTGAAGCAAGCCAAAAAGATTTTTGCACATCCAACACCCTGGTTCATCCATGCATAATAATGATAATCATAAAAAAAACATAATTACATTAACATTTAAGTACACTACTTGCCCATGTTTGCTTACCTCTTTGATCAAGTATAAGATAAGAGAGAGAGCGAGAGGGAGGGACGAGGGAGGGAGGGAGGGAGGGAGGGAGATAGAGAATAGGGGAGGAGTACAGAGAGAGAGAGGGATATTAGCACATGCATAACTCTATTTCATAAGAGTAAAGTGTGGGTATTCACAAACCATTTCGGTAGATTTTAAAATCTCTCTCTCTCTCTCTCTCTCTCTCTCTCTCTCTCTCTCTCTCTCTCTCTCTCTGTCTGTACTCCTGCCTTATTCTCTATCCCCCCCCCTCCCCCGTCTCCCTCATTTCACCCTCTCTCTCTCTCTCTCTCTCTCTCTCTCTCACACACACACACACACACACACATATATATATATATACTTATATATATATATATATATATATATATATTATATTGTGTGTGTGTGTGTGTGTGTGTGTGTGTGTGTGTGTGTGTGTGTGTGTGTCCCCGTGCGTACATAGGTATGAGCGTGCGTGCGTGTGCGTGTGTGTGTCCCTCGTTTTCCTCAATCTAACAACAATACGTAAGCGTGTGTGTGTGTGTGTGTGTGTGTGTGTGTGTGTGTGTGTGTGTGTGTGTGTGTGCGTGCGTGCGCATGCGCTTCGCCTTCCTCAGTCTAACACTATGTGTGTGTGTGTGTGTGTGTGTGTGTGTGTGTGTGTGTGTGTGTGTGTGTGTGTGTGTGTGTGTGCGTGCGTGCGTGTGTGTCCACTTTCTTCAGTCCGACAGCCAAAAACAAAAAAAAGAAGAAAATCAGCAAAAAAGGAAAACAAAACAAAAAGAAAGAAAAGAGGCAGAAACCAACACACAAGGGAATCTGAAGTGAAGCACATGGACGGACACCTTAATAACATACAAGGAGGGAGAGGGGGAGGAGGGAGGAACTAGCCTATTCAGAGACAAAAAAATCTTTTTTGATCTCTCAGCCCTTACAGATAATGTTACTGCAATTCTCTCCAAGATGAAGAGGGTTTCAAACAGAAAGACTGGGTTGTTTACACTATGTTTTTCTTTTTTAGACTGGTTAACTTCCACAGCCGAAGAGTTGTGATTCCATTCGCCTTATTCGTCTGTTTGTTTGTCTTTTAGTAAGTTTACTTAACACCTTCTGTTGAGAAGATGGAATACGTCCGAAGGGGGAGCTCATTCGAGTTTGCCATGGATCCGTTTTTTCGGATTCGAATCAAATTACGGTTTTAGGATCCAATTCTGGAAGATCATTACTTTTTTTTTAACAGAAACGATGTGAAGTTACTGTTTACGAACTGATAAGTATCTGTGAGATGATATGTTTGTATGAAATAGGCCTACTAAAATTTTCTGAAAATGTGATCTTTAACATTTCTTATTTTGGTTATCCTATTAAACAACAAACAAACAATACAAAAACAAACAAGAAACAAAAAAAAACAAAAAGCGAAAAACAACAACAAAAAGTGCATGGGAAGTAAATCTTTCTGCCAGTGCTTACTGTCACTTCCCCTGACAGCGATCAAATCGCGGATCCAGGATCCGTTCGACCTTGACGTAGATCTGTGCTGTCCAGAATGCCCTTGTAGTTGAAATAATCACATTGACATCATGATGTGTCGGCCTACGGATTTTGCCAAAGATTGCTGACTTTCTCGCCATTGGTTCGTGGAGCCAGTGATTCACATTACTCTGTTGTGCTTTGAAACTATGATTATGCATGTAATTGTTTCACGAACATTACAAACCAAATCATCCAAGTATCCATTGCGACTGGTCAAGCGTCTGGCTGATGGTACCATGCACTGTGTAGTAACCAAGAATATTTTTGCGTAAATTCTGTTAGACAGATAAACAAACAAACAAAGAAAAGAAACAAACGAACATGAATAAAAATAAAAATCTTTGTAGAAAGAATTGTGATCATTAATAATTATAATAATAACAATAATGATGACGACGACAACAACAACAACAACAACAAAATAATAATAATAATAATGATCATAATATGATCATAATAATAATAAAAACAATGATAATGATAATAATGATAATAATGATGATGATGATAAGCAGAAGTAGCAGTCGAAGTTGCATTAGTAGTATTCGTCTCAGGCTCAAAAATGCAACTCCGAAGGATCACCTTTATCCTCTTGTTGTTGTTGTTGTTGTTGTTGTTGTTGTTGTTGTTGTTTAAATCATTATTGAAGACCAACACATTGTGATGGTGTAGTCCTTTATGCCCCCCTCTGTTGGTGACTTGATTCTTTCTGTTTCCTTCCTTTATGCACGCCTACGGATGACATGGTGTCAGGGTCTTCGGTATCGGATGACATGGTGTCAGGGTTCTTCGGTATCGGATGACATGGTGTCAGGGTCTTCGGTATCGGATGACATGGTGTCAGGGTCTTCGGTATCGGATGACATGGTGTCAGGGTCTTCGGTATCGGATGACATGGTGTCAGGGTCTTCGGTATCGGATGACATGGTGTCAGGTCTTCGGTATCGGATGACATGGTGTCAGGGGCGTCTTTCGGTTATCGGAATGACTTGGTGTCAGGGGGTCTTCGGTATCGGATGACATGGTGTCAGGGTCTTCGGTATCGGATGACATGGTGTCAGGGTCTTCGGTATCGGATGACATGGTGTCAGGGTCTCGTTGATGACATGGTGTCAGTCTTCGGTATCGGAGACATGGTGTCAGGGTCTTCGTATCGGATGACATGTGTCAGGGTCTTCGGTATCGGATGTACTGGTGTCAGGGTCTTCGGTATCGGATGACATGGTGTCAGGGTCTTCGGTATCGGATGACATGGTGTCAGGGTCTTCGGTATCGGATGACATGGTGTCAGGGTCTTCGGTATCGGATGACATGGTGTCAGGGTCTTCGGTATCGGATGACATGGTGTCAGGGTCTTCGGTATCGGACCACGACCACTGGGACACTGGTCAGGGTTTGAACGGTCAGGTAGGCCTATAAGAAGGAGGAAAGGAATAGGGGGCGGGAGGAGGAAAGGGGGAGGGGTCGTAGTGAGGGTAGGCGGTTACTCCCGGTTCACTCAGTTAGATCCACGCCTGTGCTATACAGTTATTGATCCAAAATGGGATGGAGGGGAGGGGGGGGATGGAGGATGGGGGGGGGCGGGTGGGGGGGGGACGCTCACTGATTGATAAGTTCTGCGGTCACTGATTGATGTTCAGGATAGGCCCACCCTGAACACTGTAGTTGTTGGAGTAGCTGCTGCAGTTGCAGTGTCTTCTCTACTGGGTTGTCCGTCAACGACCTGACTTTGATGACTGCTGTCTAGGTGGTAGACTGCCGATGCTGGGGCTGCAACAGGACAGGCTGGGGTGTGGCTGTGACCTGGCTTTGATGACTGCTGTATAGGTGGTAGACTGCCGATGCTGGGGCTGCAACAGGACAGGCTGGGGTGTGGCTGTGACCTGGCTTTGATGACTGCTGTATAGGTGGTAGACTGCCGATGCTGGGGCTGCAACAGGACAGGCTTCGGACTGGCTGTGTGCTTGTGTACGAGCGCTGCAGGACATGAGTGTGGCTGGAAGCGAAGGCTGAAACCTTCATGCAGGTTGTTGTGTAGCCCTGAGACAGCAGTGGGCTATTGGAGGCAGGAAAGCGTGACGGTAAGGTAAGGTAGGTAAGGTAAGGTAAGGTAAGGTAAGGTAAGGTAAGGTTGCTTATAGCCCAGCCGACCGCAAAGGGCCATATCAGGGCTGTCACCACGTTGAGGTCAACTCACAAATCATGAAAAACAAACAAACAAACAAGTAAACTCATTTATTAACCCTTTAAAATACACCTAAAAACACACTGGAATTTTTTTTATATAATCTTTCTTTTGTACATTCTTAGATGAGATGAAAAGTGCTGATCTCTTTCAGAAATTCAAAGATCACATCAGGTGGGACATCTCTGAACAAGGTTTCCATGGAGTGATTTAATGTCCATGTCTAACATCATACAAGTCCCAGCACTCTATAAAAGAATATGTTTCAGACCTGGCGGTAATAGACGAATACGGACATACATAACTTATAACAACAATATCAACATTGTGTTGAATAACATGTGCTGTTTCGAGAGCCGATTATCCACCCAACGTTTTTTTCCCCCAAGAAAAGAAACACTTGTTGATAGATTTACATTCTTTAGACCCCCTGTCTCTACCGAACTCTCTCCTGGCTCCTCCCCATGCCTTTCCTCTACCCTTCCCCTTTCTCCTCTCGGAGCCTCTGTCCGTCTGTCTGTCTGTCTGTCTGTCTCTCTCTCTCTCCTCTCTCTCTCTCTCTCTCCCCTCCCCCCCCCCCCCCTCTCTCTCTCTCTCTGCGCATCACTGTCTGTTTCTCTCTGTCTGTCTCTGACTGTGTCTATCTGTCTGTCTGTCCGTCTGTCTGTCTCTGTCTGTCTGTCTGTCTCACTGTGTGTGTGTGTGTGTGTGGGGCGTGCGTGCGTGCGCGCACGCGCCCGCACGCATGCGTGTGTGTGTGTGTGGTGTGTTGTGTGTGTGTGTGGTGTTGTGTGTGTTGCGTATGTTTTTCTAGCTGTAAAGGTAAAATGTTTAACAACATCTTTCAAGCCCCATTAGTCCCAGTTTATTCCTCCACAAACTATCTTCTTTTCAAGTTACAAAATCCCCTGAACAAGGAAAAAAAAGAAGAAATCAGACACCTCGGAGTCCACCACGTTCCCACAGCTGAAAAGCGATGCCCACAAATGTAGCACACAGCACTGGCCACATTAGTTTCTTTTTCAATTGGCTGATGCTGTCTGTTGTCACCAAATGAACCAGTCGAAAGATAGGGGGTTGATGTCTCTTGCTGGTGGTAGCTGTATGCTGCGTGTTGATTCTCTCTGGCCGCTGGCTTACCTGCTCAGGCCTGGCCTGTTACAGTTCGCTGATCATCTGTGTCGTGGTTCAGGTAAAGGTGAAGGGCCTTTTCCTGTGTTATGACCTGTCTCCATCCCCCCCACCCCCCACCCCCCTCTCCGCATTCCTCCCCTCCTGTCCCTCTCTCCGTCTTCTTCCGTTTGCCTGCTCCTATGAATGTTCGTCTTTGGTGTGTGGTACAGTGGCAAAGACACTCCTAGACGGTAAGATTAAGATTAAGATTCAAATTATAGTCCCGTCAACAGCAGAGGTTATCTCAGGACTGTCACCACGTTTCAAACTACCACGTATATATGTTAAAAAAGGATTAAAAGCAAAACCTTACCCAACCCATTAAAAAAAAATTAAAAGAACCAATCCTAGGATTAAAAACCAACACGTTGAAATCACTAACTGTAATCTGCAAAAATCAATACTGGGTATAGAAAATCTAACAACACCAAATTCACACAAGATGAAATAAATTCACTTCTTTTAGGAAGTTAAAAATATTGTCAGGTAGAACTGGGTATGTGTTTGCACTTGTGGAGAAAGGGTGTTACGTGTTGTTGTGTCGAGGGTATGGTGTTGAGGCTGTATCAGTGACGGGAGTGACTGCATGCATGACAGAGCTGCGTCTGTCCATCTTGGATCTCGTACAGTTTTAACTAAACATGTATACATATTGGAGTGGGCTTTTTATCAACTTGTTTGTGTATGTACTGCTGTTTCTTTTTATTTATTTTTTCCCCTCTGTTTCTGTCCCGGATATTTTTTTCATTATTATTTTTAATCAGTTAGTACCATAATCTTCAACTGCTATTACACACATAATGGTCGTACTATACACTACCCCGACACCTGCATGTGCTGGTGTTTGAGTACAGGCACAGACGTGACTGTGCACACACACACACACACACACACACACACACACACACACACACACACATGCTCCAGTACACACACACACACACACACACACACACACACACACACACACACACACACACACAAACGCATGCCTGCATGCATGCGCAAGTGTATACATGCGAGCACTCACGCAACATGAACGTGTACATGTACACATACAAACGTGCATACACACTCATGCTCGTGTCGGCACGCGTTGGTGCACAACCCCCACCCGCACCCCACCCTCCTCCGCCATACACAATAAGACATGGACACAGATACACACGTTATCACACGTCAACAGACATACATACCGACACACATGAATGCTTTGATTCGGGCCAGGATCTCTAGATGTATTGAACAGTGCAGGAAGAAGAAGTGTCTTCCAGTGATTCTGGTTAAAGCAATGGTTGATGTATTCGAAAACGGAGGATTTGGTAAATCCTATGAAATGTGACTTTTTTCCCGGTAACCAGATAAAATTGGAGTCTTGTTGCATTTATTTGTTGTTGTTGTAGTTGTTTTTTCAACGGTGCCAATTGTTTGGATAATTTGTCAGTAAAAATATTGACAGATATTAAAAGACTGGATATTTCTTTTCATCCGAAACACCTTGCCGACAGATACAGCAACAAAAATGTCCGACACGAAAATCAAAACGACCTTTCTATACGGACGTGGACTATCAGGGCTTAGGAAGTATAGTAGGATCCAAAAGGTTCAGACAAATATCTGAAAAATGTTATTCGGGCTGGGAAAAAATCGGACGGACTGACAAGGCTCTCGGTGAATGTGGCAAGTTCCTATGCCTGCGTGTGTGTTTCGATATTCATGTGTTGATTACTTCCATGTCTGATGAACGCTATACCAGTCCATCATGTGTTCACAAGATTTATCAGGGAAGTTGCAACAGCCACTCATGTTCCAAAAGTACTGTTTAGACATGGTCTGAGCTTTATATGGAAATTACAATCAGATGGGAAAGAGGCAGAATTTTTCTCTGATTTTACTTGCAGGTTCAAGGACAGAATGCATTACAGGTGGCGAAATTCACTGTCATCTTACACAGTCTATTTCAGTTAGTAGCCACAGTAACGGAAAGCAAATTACACTAGTGATATTACGGCTCATGAACATATCAGCCAATTGGGCTGGGACAGTAGTAGAAAGGAGACATAGGTTCTGGTACACATCCAATATGTTCAGAATAGCCGTGGACTAGAGTACGTAGGGGAAGTTTATTTCCGTTTCTCAGAACAGTGACTTTTTGCTCGTGAAATCGAATACTGCTCGTGCCTACTTTCAATATAACTAGGAGTTGGGAAAAGGGTTGGAGGAGGGGGGCGGGGGGGGGGGGGGGGGGGGTGAAGGAAGACTTGATGTGCCATTCTTGAATTCTTGACGGCAAGGCTTAGAAGGCAACAAACCAAACAAAAAAGCAAGCAAGCAAACGAACAAACAACCAAACCTTTCCTTCCATAAAATGTCTGTGAACGGAAGAAATGACGAATGGAGTGACGCAGTGAACAAAATACTGTTAGAGTGATGTGTCATCTGAAGTAAGAAGCCTCTGTCATTCTGGGGTCAATAGTATCAGCCAACAAGAATGGACTCTTATACTGATCAGTCCGAACGGGGCTTCGTACGGATGCGGTATGAACCTTTGACGTCGGCAACGACAATCACAACACGTTCTATGTTGACGTAATAAAGTCATATTCAGCCAATCCTACAGGTCAGTTGACCTCAATGGTCTGCTCGTTTCAGGCAGAGCTATGATTTGGTTGAATTATTTCACATATTTATGTGGTTTTTTTAACCATTCCAAATGATCTGTTTATTTGTTTTTTGTTCATTTTCAGCTACGCTGCCGTCTGCTTTGATCTTCTTGTCATAATTTTGCTTACCACTGCTAATAATCAGACAAAAAGATCACACACCGGGAAGAATATCTCTCTAACAAGCCGCCGATACTGAAAACAACATTTTTGATTTGGAGCTATGCGATTCACCCCAACGAGACGACCCACACACCCCAGACTGTGACCTTTATGACCGGAAGTGAATGTCGGCAACGTCGGTCAAAACGAACCAGTCCGCGGCTTCACACACACAACACACACACACACACACACACACACACACACACACACACACAATCCAGTGAAGCTTGCCCACCACAGTTGGATTCCCTCTCTACTTCGGCCTGTCTGAGATGTACTGCAGTGCCCTTAAATGGATGTCCCTACATGGCAAGCCTGCTACAGGTCCTTACTGCAAACAGAGCAGTGCCAGCAGTGCAGAAGATTCATGTCATTTTTAACTTGCTTCTCCTCAACGTGAAACAGCTCGGAGGAAATAGATTTTCTGTTCTCTGCAGATACCTTGTCGGTTTTCAAACACAACCTGCTCTGTTCAATTTCACAAACTGTACTAGCTTCTAAAGTTGCAAAATATCTTTGCGTATGTCTAGAATGAGGCGACAAGCTTCCACTTCGTCCAGTCAAGAAATGGAATGCAAGTGAAAAAAAAAGAATCTGGTGGCATTGCTGTTCAAAGGCTTGTGCATTACATGTCAAATTTCTTCCCCACCCTCTCCCCCTATCAATTTTCATTCACATCTCAACTCCAGAACTGTCCACACTCTGGAGATGATCTGTTTCTTTTTTCAGGTGGGTCATGTGACTCATCGAAGGCCTGAAGGAAAACATTTTGTTGTTGTTGTTGTTGCAATGTTGAAATGAACGCTTCTCAATCCACGACTTATTTCAATGCTATGAACTTTATCAGGTCGACAGATGTGTAGCTCATCACACGCACACCACACACACACACACACACACACACACACACACACACACACACACACACACAACACACATGGTTGGAAAAAAAACCGACTCATGGCATTATGTGCTTTAAATTTTCAACTTACTGAAATATTCATTATTATTATTATTATATGATGATGATGATAATAATAATAATGATAATGATAGTAATAATAATAATAACGATATCAATAATAATTTTATTATTATTATTGTGATCTATTCTTCTTCTGATTATCATTGTTGTTGTTGCTGTTGTTTGTTGTTATATTATTATTATTATAATCAATTGTAGTAGTAGTAATAGTAGTAGTAGCAGTAGTAGTAGTAGCAGTAGCAGTAGTAGTAGTAGCATAGATGTTTTCGTCGTCATCATCATCATCATCATCATCATCATCATCATCATCATCATCATCATAATCATCATCATCATCATCATCATTATTGTTGTTTTTATCATTACTATTATTATTATTATTATTATCATCATCATCATTATTGTTGTTGTCGTTGTTGTCGTCGTCGTCGTCGTCGTCATCACCGTCATCATTATTATTGCTTTTATTATTATTATTGTTACCAAGCATCATCATCATCATCATCATTACTATTATTATTATTATTTTCATTATCATCATTGTTATTGTTGTTGTTGCCGCCGTCGTCGTCGTCATCGTCATCTTCATTATTATTACTATTATTGTTATTATCATCATCATTAGTAGTAGTAGTAGTAATAGTATTATCATAGTTGTTGCTATCATCGTTGTTATTATTGTTATGCATGTACGATGATAAACAAGAGAGAGAGAGAGAGAGAGAGAGAGAGAGAGAGAGAGAGAGAGAGAGAGAGAGAGAGGTCGAAGACCAAGCTTTATTGTTTACAGATACATTGATCCTTGAAACAAATGTGAGCATATTCACGGGGTAAAGAACATTAAGATAAAACAAAGCAAAACGCAAATTGATATCATATGGTACACTAATTTTGCGCTAACATTCTTTTTCATATTACACCGTATTTACACACACACACCCACATACACACACACACACACACACACACACACACACACACACACACACACACACACACACACACACACACACACAACGCACACACACACACACACACACACACACACACACACACGCGCGCGCGCGCACGCACCTTTCATAGAGAGAGAAGAAGAAGAAGAAGAAGAAGAAGAAGAAGATATGCAGGAGGAGGAGATTGAATAAGAATGGAACAGCCTGTAAAACACACTCTACAGTAGAGGTCCGAGTGCGCTGCAAAGAAAGGTAGGCCTGCTGAGAAAGGTATCGTCAGACCTTGGAAAACGTTTCACAGCTCTCGGATATGTTTGTTCATCATGTCGGTCCTTCACGTACTTGACACGTTTCGTTTGGAAAGCCTCAAGTGGGATAATTCCAGCTGTTTGCCCATTTTTACCTTACTTGTCTCACAAAGACTGATTGTGTGCCTCCTTCCACCCCTCCCCCCCCCTTCCCCCTTCCTTCCCTCCCTCTCCAGCACAACGGGACGATACTGACAACGGTGACATTCAATTCTGCACACATGGGTGCAGACGACAGAGCTGAGAGTCCAACTGATAGCAATCATACACAAGGACATCTGTATCACAGACGACAATTGCATCAGAAAATCATCAACAAATTTCAAACGAAAATATAACAGAAGACGACAAAAGCAAAACTGAAGCTATCGCAGCGAGGTTAGCGTTAGAGTAAACGTGTGTGACAATAGCGACATAGAGCACGAAGGGATGGATTGTGACACTGGCGCTGGGAATGATGGGATCAATTGGGGGAGAGGTCGGGAGGGGGGGGGGGGGGTGGAGGGGAGGGGCGATAATTATTACGGAAAAACAGTTCACAGAATGTGACGCTAGAGTCAGACGGCTAAGAAGATATGAGTTGCATAGCCACGCTGATGGCCGATCACAATTCTTCTTCTTCTTCCTCGTTCGCTTCCTATTAGATGAGCAGCCCGGTGTCCTCGATGAAGGCTGCCGTCCACCGCAGCTCCTCCAGGGTGCCGTACAACTTGGCTTCCACTGCTGTCGGTGTTGGCCAGTACTTCCTTCTGGATGCTGCATGCGTCATACAGTCTTGAAGGATGTGGTCGGTTGTCATTGGTCCCTCACCACAACGGCACTCTCCACTCTGTCCAATGCCAAATTTTGTGTGCATGTGGTGGAGCAGGCGATTGTGGCCAGTCCTCAGGCGGAAGATCTTAACCTGTTCCCGTAGTCCCAGCAAATGGTATTTGTCTTCTGGGTTGTGTTTGGGGTGCTGGAGTCGCCACTTTATTCCTTGCTGTGCCTTGATGATTGTCTTGATTTCATCGTATGACACCAGGTTGTTGGCCTGCTCCTTCTGTGCACCGTCTTTTGCCAGAATATCCGCTTTTTCATTGCCTCTGATACCACAGTGTGCTGGTACCCATTGTATCACCACTTTCTCCACTCTGGCACTCGGGGCAACAAGGGCTGAAGTAAGATGGTTCTGTTCTTTGCAGCGGGAGTTCTTGAGGGCTTGGAGCACGGAGAGAGCGTCTGAAAACACCACCACCTGCCCTGTTGTTCTTATGGAGTTCTGCGAGACTGTTGTGGCTGCCTCACAGAGAGCTTCTCGCTCAGCTCGGAAGTTGGTGGAGTATTTTCCTGTTGGGATTGCAATTTCTTCATCTCTGTCTTTGTATCGGAGGAAGATTCCAGCTCCACCATCCCTCGTTGCTTCTGTGGCGGAGCCATCTGTAAAGACATGGGTCCAGTCTTCCTGGGGGTACTGGTTGCAGATGTACTCCATGGCCAGGGCTTTCCTTTGGGTGTCTGACTGTGTTCCTCTCTTCTCCACTCCAGGAATGCTGGTGACGACTGTTGGGAACACCTGCCTCTTCCAAGATGGGTGGGTGACATTTGCCGCGATAGGCTTTGCTTCGTGTTCCATCAAGACTGGGATTTGTCTTTCAAGGCGTCTTGACTGGTGGATGAAGCTGCCTCTTTTCAGCCGGCTCTTGGTGGGTCTGCTCATTCTGTCGTTCATTGGATGGTTTTCATGGCGTTTGAATTTTGCTGCCTGGATGAGGATCTTTGTGACCCTTCTGTCCTCCAGTGACTGCAGCCCAGTGGTCTTCTCCATCTTCAGAATTGGGGTGGATCTCATAGCGCCAGTTATGACACGCTGAGCTTGGTTCTGTATCTTGTTGAGATGGTCAAGGTTAGACTTTGCAGCTGATGCCCATGCTGATGTCCCATACTCAACTACAGGTCGGACTCTCCCCGAATAGAGTCTCTTCAGGATACGTTCGTCAGCCCCCCCCCCCCCCCCCCCAGTCCGTTCCTGCAAGTTTCTTCATGATCGCCAGTCTCAGCTTGGCCCTGCTACAGCATCTGGTGATCTGCTGTTTCCAAGTGAGCCTGCGGTCAAAGGTCACTCCCAGGTAGGTAGGTGTGGGTTCCTCTGCAAGCCTTTGGTTGTTCAGAGTCAGCTTCACCTCTTGCTTCTTGCTGGATAGGCTGAAGACTGTCTAGGTTGTTTTGCTTGAGTTGACAGAGACAAGCCATTCCTTGGTCCAGTCACTGATCTTACTGAGCGCAGTCTGGAGGCGTACCTGTGCTGTAGTGGTGTACTCTTCAGAGCACCATAGTACCAGGTCATCTGCGTAGATCGCTCCTCTGACCCCTCTTGGCAGATCTCTGACGATGTCATCAATAAAGATGAGGAACAGCGTTGGCGAAAGGACTCCTCCTGGTGGTACTCCCTGTCTCAGCACGTTTTTCTTGCTCTTTTGGCCCTGAATCTTTACTCGGGCTTGGCGGTTGTGTAGGTACTGGCTGATCCAGGTGTACATCCTCCCAGACACACCACATCGCCGTAGTTTAAGCCTGAGTCCGTCCTTCCAGACTTTGTCGAACGCCTTCTTCATGTCAATCCAGACAGCAAGCGTGTTCTTCTTTTCTTGGAAAGCGTCCTCTATGCTTTGAGTGATGAATGTGATCTGATCTTCTGTTGATCTGTGTTGGCGGAAGCCCACCTGTTCAGGCTCAGCAGCTGATGCTCCTCAAGGTGCCAGACAAGCCTTGTGTTGACAAGTCTCTCCATCAGCTTTCCTAAGCAGCTTGTAAGGCTGATGGGTCTGTAGCTGTCAGCCTTCGACTTGTCCTTTCCCTTTTTGTGAATGGGGATCATGTCTGCTTCCCTCCAACACTGTGGTACTGATCCTGTCTTCCAGCTGGAGTTAAAATTGTTAGAAGGACTGCCTTGCTCTTCATCCCAAGATGCAGAATCATTTCATTGGTGATTCCGTCTGGTCCAGGTGACTTCTTCAGGTTGAGGCTCTGCAACGCTTCCTCCAGTTCTTTCTCTGTGAAAGCTGTGGTCATGACTTCCTCTTGGGGCTCTTTCTCATGAAGTTCACCTTGGGCCCTGTGCACTGCAGCTCTATGTTCAGGAGGGACTTCCAGATTGCTGATGTTTTCATAGACATCTATGGAGTGGTCTTGGGCCGATCACAATAACCACCATGTCCATTGATAGACCTGTACATGGACAGCAGGTAAGAACTGTTGGATAGTTCACTGGCCTGGGCTCCATCGTCAGCAGTGAGGGATCTACACCAGAAATGCTCTCAAGGGCAGCAAAGACAAGGTGAGCGCTGTCCAGACTGAACCCTGTGTGGAAAGACAATAAGATTTCCATAGCACGCGAGATCAGGCTCTGACCCATCACTGTGAATGCATGCCAGACATGGGAACACTCACCACGGATCAGGAAAGAAAAATCCGTCTCATAGATATTAGGTCTTGCTGCAACATACAAAACATCAGACCCACTGATCAGTCTTCAACGACCACGCGCGTCCAAGCATAGAGCAGTGTTAACGACCAATTTGTCGCCCCTGACCAATTTGTCGCCCGGCGACAGATTGGGCCTCAACTCCAGGACCAATTTGTAGCCCAGGCGACAGATTGGCCCTCAGCACCAGGACCAATCTGTCGCCCATTCTAAGTGTTTGAGGGCGACAGATTGGGTCGCACTTCACTGTCCAATCTGTCGCCCCTTGACCAATTGACATGCAAGTGTCAAGTAGTTAAATCAACTAGTTATCAAATCCAAATAATATAATTCACGCTGGAAAGAAGGCAAACACACAAAAATGTTGCTTATGTTATTTTTGGTAAGTTTATATTGACATGGTATTAAACATTGGCCATAAACGTTACCTGTCCAATACTCTCCCTATCGAACGGGGTGACAATGAAGTAGTTCAGTTTATTGTAAAATCCAAATGTTCACTATTTAGGCTGCGTATGCTCTAATGGTATTTTTATAATATTCACAACCTAGATAACTACTGGTCAGTGCCAAAACCAGTGGTCAGCTTCATGAAAATTTCACGTTTTCACTATTTCACTGCATATTGGTGTGTTATAAACGCTTCTGTACAGTTTACAATATAGATGCCTGGTGGTCAACAAGACTGGTCAGTTTCATGTAAATTTAATATTTGTCTGAGTTCACTCCATATTGATATGTTTAATGCTTTCTTTTTTAATATAGAAGACCAGTGGTCTGCAAGAAAGACTTGTGGTCAGTTTTATGTCAATTTCATATTTTCACTATCTCATTCTGTATTGATGTTTTATAGGGTGTATATGCTTCTTAAAACGTAGTATGACTAGTGGTTAGCAACAATAATCAGTGACCAGTTTGGAAAACGTAATTGCTTACTGTTTATTATATGAATATTTCTGTGCTTCTTGCAGTTTAGATGACCAGTGGTCAGTGACAATGACCAGTGATCAGTTTGATGCCAATTCCATATTAAAAAATGTTTGACAGACAGAATATTGTTGTGGTATTGGCGTTTCTCTGCTCCTTACAACGCAGATGACCGGTAATCAGCAAGAATGACCAGTTTTCATTGTGATGTAAATTCCATGTTTTCTCTATTTGATTGCATATTATTGTGTGGTGAGCATTTTTTTCCCTACCTTTCATGACGTAGATGACCTGTGGTCACCTTGATGCAGTATGTATCCATATATATTTTTTAATATATACGTCTCCTCTTAATATGATGTAGGTCAAAATAGGTTGTATAGATTCTGTATCAAAGAGATCATGAACACCACTGAACTGACCATGTACAGTAAAACCCGGTTAATTGAAAGAGCCTTTGAACCACCTATGGACTTTTAATTATCCGAATTTAAAACTATCTGCGTGTTGAGTTAATCCAAATTTTTGCACAATCTAAAAACAAACTCAAAATAAACCTAACACATTGAAATTAACTGAGCAAGTCATGGCGTAGTCCCAAAGAATTTCAATTAAATGGGCTTTGTTGCAGCATTGGCATTACTGGGAACCGAAAATGACGAGAGAGAGAGAGAGAGAGAGAGAGAGAGAGAGAGAGAGAGAGAGAGAGAGAGAGAGAGAGAGAGAGAGAGAGAGAGAATCAATCAATGAATGAGTGAATGAATTACGCTTCTTGACATTTCACACAAATTACCTTCCAGATTAACTGACCCAAAGGCTTGGTTCTATTTACAAGCCTGCTTTATCTCTGTAAAAAAAAAAATCAGATAAATCTCTCTTGGATAAATCAACACTTTGGATAAATCGACCCTATAAACGTAAACTCTTCTTCTTCGATAAGCAACTTTCATCACACGCACACACACACACACACACACACACACACACACACACACACACACACACACACACGCGCGCGCGCGCGCGCGCGCACGCGCGCACACACACACACACACACACACTCACACACACACACACACACACACACACACACACACACACACACACACACACACACACCATAATCATTTCTTTTATTGCAGAAGACTGAACACCTATTTACCTTTTTTTTTTCAGAAAAGGCTGTGAAGGAGGTTTTACGAAAACCCCTTTTAATGTGTGACATTGTTTTAGGACTTGTTCAGTGTTCCATTTTTACTTTTCTTGAACGGTGGTCTTTTTTTCATTTCATGTTTAAAATGTATTTTCATGTCATTTTTGTTATTGACGTAGGCCTGTATTCACATCAGGATAGCATGAGGCCAATAGAATTTAACAGGATTTTGGAAGAGCTTCTACACTGACATGGTGCCAATTCTCATGCTATCTCAATGTGAATACAGACTCTCAGTGTTTTTATATTGTTTTTATTTCTAGTTTTTTTTTCTAGACTAAGAGAGATGCCTGCCAGAAGTGACTATCACAAAAGGAATTGGTACAATAAACCCTCACATCAAATTAGAAGAGAATTGTCCCCAATACCCTGGAGTTACAGGGGCCGCGATTCTTTATTACCCCGCCACAGGAGTAGAAACACTCCAACTTCAATCATCCGCTCAAATACTCCCTCTTCAATCATGATTTCTTCCATATAAGGTCTATCCCATCAAAATATGCAACACCCGGGCCCAATCTGTCGCCGGGCGACAGATTGGTCCTGGTGTTGAAGACAAATCTGTCGCCTGGGCGACAGATTGGTCCTGGTTTGAAGACCAATCTGTCGTCGGGTGACAAATTAGGCAGGGGCGACAGATTGGGCGTTAACAACGCTTCACCCAACATTGAAGTCTTGGGCTCCTATTCCTACAATCCATCGATTTCCATCGATCATTGTTGAAAGTAGTTTCTGAAGAGCATACACTAGAGATGGCCGTAGCAGCGTTGCCATAAACACTCAGATATATTTGGTGATCGATACGCTAGAGATGGCCGTAGCAGCGTTGACATAAACACTCAGATATATTTGGTGATCGATACGCTAGAGATGGCCGTAGCAGCGTTGCCATAAACAATCAGATATATTTGGTGATCGATACGCTAGAGATGGCCGTAGCAGCGTTGCCATAAACAATCAGATATATTTGGTGATCGATACGCTAGAGATGGCCGTAGCAGCGTTGCCATAAACAATCAGATATATTTGGTGATCGATACGCTAGAGATGGCCGTAGCAGCGTTGACATAAACAACCAGATATATTTGGTGATCGATACGCTAGAGATGGCCGTAGCAGCGTTGCCATAAACAATCAGATATATTTGGTGATCGATACGCTAGAGATGGCCGTAGCAGCGTTGCCATAAACAACCAGATATATTTGGTATTCGATTTTCTTTAGGCACTTCCAGCTCCCCCGACCCTGCCTCCTCCTCCTCCCCCCCCCTCCCCCGCCTTCTTTATCATATCTACTAGTTTCGTTTGGCCCATGGCACATGGTCTGATTACCTCTCATTCAGTATCCTGAGCACACAACTGGACAGATAGCTTCCTTCCTGTCACCTGATGTCCTCTCTACAGCCATGCAGGAAACTAAAGAGAACCAGACTGATCGGCTTCTCTCCGAAGAGCTACCCACTTGACCTGTCTCTCCATTTCTGTCTTTTTGTAGTCTTATCAGTCTGTTTGTCTCTCCTTTCTATCCACATTGCTCCCCTCCATCCCCACTTCTCTGCAACCCTTCACCTTCCCTTCCTACATATTACCAAGCAATCACGAGGAGCGATGGAGTTGATGACCATGCAGTTGTAAATTCTACGCCAAAGAAACTGCTAAAAATGATATGGACAAAAAAAGTCTTGAATTCATCGTCACTCTAGCCACCGATCCTCACCAATATTTCTCTTCCAAATCCGTAGTGATGTTCAAAATTTACACAGAATGGATAACACAATTATCTGATCAAGTATAGGTTACAATAAAAAGGGTGCAGAATGATTGATTTTTTAAATTTTGTCAATAAGAAAGTTACGTCTCCAGTCAGACAGCGCCCCCTGCCCCATCTGTACCCCTCCTGCCCTAGCCCAACACAGTACCTCCACCACCACTCCTCAAACTCAGTCCTATTTCCTTGCAATGTGCACACAGCAGCCCCTCCCCTCCTCCTTCCCACAGTCCTCACCCCACACCCCCTGGTTCCTCCCCAGACTAGGGTGATGCAAATCTCATGACGTTTTTCAGTTATAAGCCTCAATGGATAACAGAACAATTTCACACCCCAGCCTTTTATTTTGTTCTCTCAGTTATTTCTTTGGGGTGAAGGTTTGCAAAATTAAGGAAAGGGATGCCTCCCACCCATTCCCTACGGGTGATTAGGACATTCAAATTCAAACCAATATCATTCTGCATGTTCCTGATCCTCAGTGTATCCTGTTGGGGTGAATAGGACATTCAAATACAAACCGATACTATTCTAGGTGGTCCTGATGATCAATGTATCCTGTTGCGGTGAATAGGACATTCAAATACAAACTAATACTATTCTAGGTGGTCCTGATGATCAATGTATCCTGTTGGGGTGAATAGGACATTCAAATACAAACCGATACTATTCTAGGTGGTCCTGATGATCAATGTATCCTGTTGGCAGCCTCCAGTCTCATGATGACGAGGCATGCTTTACACAATTGCCAAAGGAGTGACTGTTTGGGGGGAAGGGGGGGTGAGGGTGGGGGCAGGTGCGCATGAGTGGTAGAGGGGGAATGATTAGATTGTAAAGGAGGTGGGGAGAGGCAAGGTTATGTCCCTAACAGGCAGCTTTAACCACAAGACAGGTTAATGTGTGTTCTTTCATTCTCAGTTGAAGACATGTACTTTCTTTACACTCAAAACACACAAACCATTAGCACCTCTGATCACTAAGTTCTTCAATCTGCAGATTTACATGTCATCATCATGATGATATTTGATGGGTCAGAGAGAGAGAGAGAGAGAGAGAGAGAGGAGAGAGAGAGAGAGAGAGAGAGAGAGAGAGAGAGGGAAAGACGGACAGACAGACAGACAGACGACAGAGACAGAGACAGAAATAGCCTACATGTTTTTATGTGAATAGAATTAATCAACCGAACTGTGAAAGCACCGATGCACTGATATAACCAGTTGATCGTCAAATTAGATGCTAAATTGTACTGAAAATGCACACACACACACACACACACACACACACACACACACACACACACACACACACACACACACACATATATATATATATATATATATATATATATATATATATATATGCATATACATACATATATATATATATATATATATATATAAGGTCAGATGTGGGAGTTGAGTTCATCCGGGATTGTGGTGCCAAGGCCAGAGAATTATCATGAATGATACTCATTTTGTGATGGTACCACCCGGTTCATTTCATTCTACTTATAGTTTAGCCAACCTCAAAGGGCCACGTCACCTTGTCAAAGTCTCTGCCTTACCTGAAAAAATGCAGTCACTAATTTTGTAAAAAGAAAAAAAAAAAAAGGCAATCGAAAAGTTGTTCTGATTTGTCTAATCAGTTCCTGATAAGAAGACAATCTTGTGGTTTTCAAAGAATAGAGTTGAAAAAAAATCATAAATACTCTGCTGCCAGTGTAGTAGCTGCCAAGTTTGGGCGTAGAGATGAAACAGGCTTACAGCCTGACATTGGGGCAAATGGTTATTCATACTCAGCAGAAAGATTAAACGTGGCCCAGTGAGAAGAATACACTGCGCGCAAAAATATGGTTACGTATTGATTTTGTCGCCAAGTGGACACCTTATAAGACTTTTTCAGTTGATTTAAGCGAAAGACAAAAAAGCACGAACTCATATGTATTAAAAACTTCATTTTACAAAAAGAAAATCGTACGTATGACAGGTAATGTAGACTTTAGGTTTCAGGCCTAAAGTAGACATTTACAATCCATTTACTCCCTCTCTTTATGGTTTTACCCCAACTTCATTTGTTTATACCCTGATGTCATGGAACTGACCGGGAACAATATCTTTGTTTTACTCCAACTTCATTTGTTTATACCTTGATGTCATGGAACTGACCGGGAACAATATCTTTGTTTTACCCCACCTTCATTTCCTTATACCTTGATGTCATGGAACTGACCGGGAACAATATCTTCATGCATGTGCCTTTCCATCTATTTGTCGACATTCTGTCAGCTTGTATGCCTGCCTGTCTGTCTGTGTGTCTGTTTGTCCGTCTGTCTGTCTTTCTCTACATTCGTATGCATGTCTTTATTGATTGGACTTATGTAAGGGTGCTTGTTGTTGTTGTTGTTGTTATTGTTTTTGTTTTTGTTTTTCTTGGCTTCTTTTTCTACGATCCTCTTCACATTTCTTATTTGGGCTTGTTTGCCAGCTTTCTAGTATCACTTTTCACATTGTACTTTGTTATGTGATATAATTTTGATTTGAACAGTTTTGTGTGTGTGTGTGTGTGTGTGTGTGTGTGTGTGTGTGTGTGTGTGTGTGTGTGTGTGTGTGTGTGTGTGTGTGTTAAGTTGCCCAATGAAGAACTCATTAAAAATTAGCGTGGATCCATGGCACAGATCCAGAGCAAAGGTGGTTTAGAGTTCATATAACGTTCGCAAGGTTTGTGTTCTCCTGAGTGCATTTACTATTTCATTCTATTTCACACAGCCTCTCAGCAATAGTTAGACTTGTCTGCAGTAATCGAGGGTTCCGAACTGTTGTCACTTACAGATTCAATATTTGGTCAAAATCTGTTAAATTTCAGGTTACCACCACCTCCCATTTTCCTTCTCACGTCTATTCCCCACACGCATCCCAACAGCTACCCAGCTTTTCACCCACCTCCCCCCACTTGCCTTCCATCCTCAGAGGAAAAACTTTCTCGTGCCCTTCTGTTTCCATATCCAATATGCCTTGAACTTCAGATGACTCTTCTGTCTGGAGACTGGGTCCTGTTGAAATTGCTGCAATTGAGTCGGCCCTGGTAATGTGGTTTTGTTTGTCTCTTGTTTTTCTCTTATAAGAGCCAAACATCCCGTGAAACAGCATATTACCTTTTTTTTTCACCCCCCCCTCCCCCGCTCCGCATTCGTGAATTTAATTTGAATAGGTGTACATCGTGGATGGTGGGTGCTGTGCATTATACAAATGACTGTGTACTGGTGATATCCAGTTCACTGGTACACATGTATAATGGCATTTA
>CM065744.1:42675471-42722971 GCA_033310375.1 Conus canariensis
ACAAACGGTTAATGTTAAAAACCGTGTAAGACGAGACAACAACAAGAAGAAAGAAAAGAAAGAAAAGCATTTCCTTGTTTGCAGCATTAGCTGTGTTCACTGGGTAGTGCACATGCTGATGCTGAACATCTATATGAAACACATCTTTCCCGTTCAATTAAAAATGAAGATTTTGGTAACTGGAATATACAGTGTCTCAAACAAGTATCACACAGATAGTAGTCTAGTGGATTACGTATTGATATAGGAAGCGACATCATCCCGGGCCACGTTTCTGTCTTCACACAGATTCATGTTTTGTCTCCCGTCTTCACCAAATCTTGAGCAATGGCTTGACAACTGGTATTTGAAATGAGACATAAAGCTGAATTAGTAGGTGCTTCAAAATAATGCTGAAGTATGAGATACAAAAGTCAGTGTCTCGTTGCTATAGTAACCCATAGTTAGTGCTTTCGAATCTCTTGACAAATGATGTTAGGCGTTCGGCGAACACCACTGCAAGAAAACAACACAATGCACATTGACTGCTTCGTCGTGAAGGCGTTTGACATTTACATTGTAATGTTTAGCGTCATGTTTACTGCCAAAAATAAATCAAATTCGCCACATGAATTGTATGTTAAGAGGCATCTTTACCTTTCTTCTTTGATTTATGGGTTTCAATGTTTGAGCGTGTTGAGTGTGAATTTGTGTGTGTGTGTGTGTGTGTGTGTGTGGTGTGTGTGTGTGTGTGTGTGGTTTGTGGTGGTGTATGTGTGTGGTTGTGTGTGTGGTGTTGTGTGTGGTTGTGTGTGTGTGTGTGTGTGTGTGTGTGTGTGTGTGTGTGTGTGTGTGTGGTGTGTTTTGTGTGTGTGTGTGGTGTGTGTGTGTGTGTGTGTGTGTGGTGTGTGGTGTGGAGTTGTGTGTGTGTGTGTGTGTGTGTGTGGTGTGTGTGTGTGTCCGTCTGTCTGTTTGTCTGTCTGTGGTGTGTGCGCATGTATGTGTGTGTGTGTGTGTGTGTGTGTGTGTGTGTGTGTGTGTGTGTGTGTGTGTGTGCACGCGCGTGCGTGCGTGCGTGTGTGTGAGTGTGAGTGTGTGTGTGTGTGTGTGAGAGAGAGAGAGAGAGAGAGAGAGAGAGTGGGTGTGTGTGTGTGTGTGTAGTGTGTGTGTGTGAATGCAAATGTGTGTGTTGAGAGTGAACGTGTATGTACTGTGTGGTGCGTGTGTGTGTGTGTGTGTGGTGTGTGTGTGTGTGTGTGTGTGTGTGTGTGTGTGTGTGTGTGTGTGTGTGGTGCAGGTTGCGTTCGTGCGTGCAGGTCGTGCAAGTTCAGCTGGCAATGAAGTGTGCAAGGTACAATAGTCTGGACAGCACACAAAAGGCTTGATGAAGTGATGTTGACCACAAGCAGACCTGCAACTGAACGTGTCATGATACAAGATCTTTACACAGAGAAAGCTGTAGAAGTGCAGTGTCACTGCCAAACAATGGAAAAAGAACTTACCGCAATTGAACGTGTCATGATACAAGATCTTTACACAGAGAAAACTGTAGAAATGCAGTGTCACTGCCAAACAATGGAAAAAGAACTTATTGCAATTGAACGTGTCATGATACAAGATCTTTACACAGAGAAAACTGTAGAAATGCAGTGTCACTGCCAAACAATGGAAAAGAACTTACTGCAATTAAACGTGTCATGATACAAGATCTTTACACAGAGAAAACTGTAGAAGTGCAGTGTTATTGCAAACATTGGAGAAAAAAACTTACCAAAGAAACTGCAACTGAGCGTGTTGTAATACAAGATCTTTACTCAGAGAGAGCTGTAGAAATGCAGTGTTACTGCCAAACAATAGAAAGAAGGCACTTATCCGAAGAAAATCCTATCTGGAAGCATCATCTGAAAATATGACGTCATGGAAATGACGTACTTCCATGACGTTCGAGTTCGCCAGATAATATCGTGTACTCCACTATGTTTTGTTGCTGATGCACATTTGGAGTAGGCTGCCGTAAACACACCAAGGTTTAAACTGACAATAGGCTACCAACGCGAGAATGACAATAGACGATGTTCGGAAATCTGCCAGAGAGATAATCTGTGTCAGAGTTCGCGTTTATATGGTGTGTGTGTGTGTGTGTGTGTGTGTGTGTGTGTGTGTGTGTGTGTGTGTGTGTGTGTAATCCCCTTAGTATTAATGCCTTTAGTATCATTACTATGATTTTTTTTTTTTTTTTACTTTGTATTCTTCTGTTTTTGTTATTTAATTTTGTTTTGTTATTATTTATTTATTTATTTTATTTTATTTTTATTTTATTTTATTTTTTAAACTTTTTTTTATAAATAAAAACGTATTTTCGAAATATGTTTCTGTATCATGCTTTATGACCTTTACCTTCACAATAGTTGTTAGCAGTATCATCAGTAATATTATTGTTAATATTGACATCGCCATCGCCACAAAGACTGTTGCCACGGCAACCATGGATGCTTAAGAACCCTCTAACCCACTCTCCTTTCTCCCATACTACAACTGCTATTGCCTTATTATCACCAAAAGTAGTAGTAATCCTGTCTTAATTTAATATTTCAATATTTTGACCTTTAGTAGTATTATTATCAGTAACATAATTATTATCATTGCTACCTTGACTCACACATTATCTCCCTTCTAACAGCCTCGTTTTCATTCAACGCCTGGCATCCTTGCGCTGAAGAGTGAAGAGATCGAAGCTGAGTACCAAATTTGTTCATTTTCGTTGTATTATTTGTTTTTGTCTTGCCTGAAGAAGACCTAAAAGGTCGAAACGCGTTGTGTTTTGTTTTGTGACTCGTTTGTCCACGATTCTCTGGGCGGTTCGCTAACATTTATTTAAGATTTGTTTAGATTTCCGCCTGCAGTCGTCTCACTTTGCAGCTAGATCTAAAGAGACCCCGTCATTTTCACGGGTTAATTACCACTTGTGGGCTCGCCTAAAGCAGTTTTGCTCCCTCAGTCAGCTTAACGGTTCAATCGGAGAGAGAAAATGCCAAAAGAAAGGGTGCTTCTGTTATGCACACAGTCAAAATCCCTATCGTTGTCCTGGCGTTAAATCAATCATTTGACTGTCTAGATCTGTATGCTTACCCTGTAAACTGAGAAAAGGTAGCTCTGCTTGCAATGGAGAGACTGGCGTTGTTTTCTCCTGACTTCTTTTTAACAGTTTAACAGTTCAGTCAGAGAGAGAAAATTCCAAAGCATCGGTGTGAAATGGTACGCCTGCAATGAATATGGTATGTTACAAACAGTTCAACTTCACTTATTATCATTGATCAACTCGGATTACATGTCGCAGGGTTGATGTGATCTTTGTTTAACAACTGACACATGCACAAATTGCAAAATGATCTTAACACTGAGGAAAGGTAACTGTGTTTGTGATCGAAAGACAGGCGTTATCTTCCCCTGATATTTTCTCCTGAACAAGTCGGCCATGAATGAAGATGGGCGTTAGGGTTGGAGAGTTTTGGACAGGGTTAAAGAACAGAATGGGTGGAGGAACAACAAAAAAAAAAAAAAAAAGCGAGAGGATAGTATGTTAGTGACTCAAACATTTTAGTGCGGGGATGTGTGGAAGGTGTGGTTGTGGATGGAAGGGGAAAAAAGACTGGGGGGAGGGGGGGGGAGCTATGGGATAAGGAGCAGTGTGGGAGGAAGAAGGGGAAGAAAACGACTGGTGGGGGGAGGGGGGAGGGGAGCTATGGGATAAGGATAAGGAGCAGTGTGGGAGGAAGAAGGGGGAAAAAAACGACTGGTGGGGGGAGGGGGGGGGAGCTATGGGATAAGGAGCAGTGTGGGAGGAAGAAGGGGGAAAAAAACGACTGGTGGGGGGGAGGGGGAGGGGAGCTATGGGATAAGGAGCAGTGTGGGCGGAAGAAGGGGAAAAAAAAACGACTGGTGGGGGGGGGGGGGGGGGTAAAACAGTTTTCAATTTTCAGTGCACACGTATGTGTGTGTGTGTGTGTGTGTGCGTGTGCGAGCGTGCATGCTTGCATGCGTGCATGTGTATGTGTGTATGTGTTTGTCTGTGTGTGTGTGGCGTGTGTGTGTGCGTGTGTGTGTGTGTTTCAAAATTCTCTCTGTGTACAATGTGCAATCTTAAACAAAAACAAAAAAAGTTAAATGGGTAGCGACAACAATAATCAAGAAAGCAAAGAAAAGTACAGCCAGTAACAGAGACAGATATATTTGCAATAATCAAAGTGGTATTCTCCTCTAATGTTACACACCATTACAAATAATCAGAATGGGCCTCTGCTTAAATAATAAGCCAATATCAGTATAAGTGAGGAATAATCTCAAATTTGGCCAAAGTAAGATTTGAGATACAATATGGAAAAAAAAAAATTCAAGCGCCCACCAGGAAATTTGTACATGATATGTATGTTTGATTGTATAACAGGTTCAGCTCTGAAAAAAAATTCGGGGGAAATGCACGTTATTCATCTCATGTGAGTAAGTCGTTGGAGTGCACAGAAATTATCCAGAAGCTCACAAATCATTTCCCGATGTGCCCAGGGAGAGGACTGCTGACACTGGAATGAAAATGAAGAGGGGGCTGAGGAATCAAACACCGACTCCTAGCATGACCTCCGAACTCACCATCCATGAACTAAACTGTGGCATTAAGCAACTGAAGATGATAACATTGCCAGGCAAGGACGGAATAACCACAGAAATGGTTCTTCCCGTCAGTGACTACACCACACAGAAACTTCTGGACATTTCCATTCAGTCCTGGGACATTTTGGTGTTTCTAATAAGCTTGATAAAGGCCATCATTGTTCCCGTCCTTAAGAAAGGAAAAGGCAAGCACAGCAAGAGCACCTCTTGCTCCACCAGTCTCTTAAGCTGCCTCGGCAAAACTATGGAGAACATGATCAACTGGCGGCTCCAGTACCTCCTGGACAAGAATGAGCTCCTCACACCAACACAGTCAGGCTTCAGAAAGAACAAGCGTACTGAGGACAAGTTTACCTTGCCCACACAGGTCACTGATGACAGCTCCCAACAAGAGATGAGGACACTTGCCATCTTTGTCGACCTTACCAAGGCGTTCGACAAAGTCTGGAAGGAAAGCCTCCTCTTTAAACTGCTCCAGAATAAGGTGTGTGGAAGAATATATGTATGGATCCGGGCGACCTGTTTAACAAGACAGCTCGAGTCAAGCTGGGAGGTCACGCCAGTCTTCCAGTAAAGATCAGAGAGGGAATATTCCAGGAAGGAGTCATCTCGCAAATCCTCTTTACCATCTTCATCGCTGATCTTAATTACCAGACACTACATGCTGATGACCTTGCTGTCTGGACCAAAGCAGAGCAAGTCAGTACTGCAAGCATCAGGATGCTTAGGGCTCTGAACCACATTTCAGACGTGCAAGAGAGTGGCTTGTCACCATCAACAGGACCAACACTGAAGCCACCTGCTTCTTCCAGTCACTCAAAGAGACAAAGAGTTCCTCCTACGCGTTAACGAGCAAGGAATTCCCAAGCAGGACACGCTAACTTGTCTAGGGTTGAAACTGGGCTGAAAACTAACCTGGTCCCCACAGATAAGTTCCATGCATAGCGAAAGCCTCAAGAAAATTGCTCTGATGAAGACGATTGCAAGAGCAAAATGTGGAGCCAACATGAAAGTCCTAAAGCGACTGTACTCTGCAATTGTAAAATCCAATATGGAGTATGCTTCCAATACCTGATCAACTGCTGCAAAGACCTGCTTGGACAACCTACCTAAGATACAGAATGCTGGACTCAGATTCTTGACAGGAGGCATGAAAACTAATCTGATACCAACCATGGAAAAGACAACAGTCATTGTCTCACTGCAGGAGAGACAGCGAGCTAAACACTGCGGCAGAATGGGAAATCAAACGACTACCTTCCCACCCCCCATATCCGGAGTTTATGGCTTCCACAAACAACAGATTGAAACAACAAAGCCCAAACCACTTCATAAAGGCTCTAGAGAAGATCTTTGATTAGCCTCTCACAGATATCAGTCAACCAACTGAGATGATGCAGGACTGGGAAGACTGGCAGGCAGACATTCCGCTTATCACCTTTAATACCCCTGGCATAACAGCCAAAGCATATCGCACAGCAGCGGAACTCAAGTTCGGACTCTCCACACCTCTTACAAATCCACCACCTGGGCTAAAGCATACACAGACAGGTCAGCAGATGAGGCTGTGGAAAACAGATTAGGTGGAGTTTTCATAGAGTTCCTGTACGACAGGTACTTCAGAAAGTCTTTGGCCACAGGTACATATTCTACATACTAGTGAGCTGAAGCCTGTGCCCTTCTTGCTGCCCAAACCCTTAACCAGGAAGATAGCCGCCCTGTTAACAGTCTTTTCGACAACAGAGAACTGTGTGGTCCTGCAATGTATCCCTTCTCACTGTGGCATTGAAGGGAATGAGGTGGCAGACCCTCTGTCCAAGATCGGCAATGGGCAGGCACAGTCACCCAATGTCCTACAGTGATGTTAAAACCATCCTGAGGAACAACTCCAGAAGAGCGTTGCACCAATGCCTGGACATTTGGTCTGAAGAGGACAACATCCACCAACTCAACAGAGCAGCTCAACCGCCAGTCTGACTTTTAGAATTAAGAATTTTAAGTGGGACAGATTAAAAAAAAATGCATTACTTTTCTAGAAATTCAAGACATCCAGGCCCATGTTTTCTAATCGTGTTATTCATTGTATGGCTTGCATAATCCCAAGCCATTCTGGCTTGTGGAGCAGTGTCCAGTGTATTTACCATTTACATAATTGGATAGATTGATAGATAGGTACATAGACAGACAGACGGATGAAGAGAGAGACAGAGATGGAGAAATAGACAAAGAGAGACAGAGATGCATCTGTATACAGAGAGACAGACAGACAGACAGAGACAGAAAGAGAGACAGAGATGTATCTGTAAAGAGAGAGAGACAGAGACAGACAGACAGACACAGAAACAAGAGATTATCTGTGGAGAGAGAGAGAGAGAGAGAGAGAGAGAGAGAGAGAGAGAGAGGATTGTCTGTTTGTTGGCTGGTTGGTTGGTTAGTTTGTTGGTTGGCTGGTTTCTTTGTTGGTTGGTTTGTTGGTTCGATTGCATTACTGTTCGATGGCTGTCAGAGATAATATAATCACTCATGCTATGCATTTATTAATACAGGAAGGTGGAGGCTGGTTTTCTTCCGGGAAGAGTCCATTTCCTACGCTTCAGTCCTTAGTGAGCGCCAGCTGTCTCACAGTCCCTTGGGGGATTGATGAAACTACAAAGAAAACAGCCCCCCCCCCCTCCCCCTGCTGAAGGATTGGGAAATGGATTGGAAGCGAAGTGGTGTAGAGGGAGACACATGGGCTGAAATACAGATCTATTTGTATTGCCTCTTCCTAGGCCTTTCGTCTGCTGGATCAGACTCATCAGGGAGACACGGCTGATTGTGACTGTGCTCCTGGCGTCAAATAGAGACACACCACAGTCCATAATACTGTGGTAATCTTGCTACCAAGGATTCAAAAAAGAATCCAACAGCATCCCAAAAGCAGCCAGCGAAAGGTAGTAAATGAAACAAAACGAAAGTGTGGGGAGGAAAAAATGTTGCTGAAAAACAAAAGACTACGCAAACAGTATAAAATGTAGGGTACAATCTTTGAGCCTGCGCCTGAGGATCCACCCAAGGATGCAAGGGCGATCAAAAGACAAACACAAAGACGGACAGAAACAAATACAAATAACCTCGATTTAATTGAAACGAAGTTCAAAATGAAATGAGGCAAGGAACAGTTAACAATAAACAAAAAACAAGCGCAGGCCAACAACCCCTCTGCCATCACAGTAATGACTTGGCAAAGATTTGAACTTAAGGGGGGAAGGGGGGGGGGGGGGCTTGAAGATGAAGAAAATTGGAACATAAAATTAAGAAAATATGTTATAAATATGAAAACTCTTCGCTAGCTGCATGAGGGAACCATCGTAATCCCTCTTGAAGGCAGATTTATTTGTATTGCCCGCTCCTAGGCTTTTCGTCCGCTGGATCGGATTTATCAGGGAGACACGGCTGATTGTGTCTGGGCTCCTGGCGTCAAATAGAGACACACAACAGTCCATAATACTGTGGTGTTTTCCCCCCACTATTAGATTGTTCGTCTTTGTATTTATCTGACTTTAATCAAGTTTAAAAGGCTGTGCCAGTCTAGAATAAAAGTTACTCTGTGTTAGGTTTTGTTATGGGAGAAAGAGTTTACCCTACCTGTTAATGGCTAAATAGTAATTTTTAAAAAATGAGCCAGATTTCTTTTTCAAAATTACTGAAGGCGACTCATGGAAATTTGACAGTTTCGCTTTTTCCAGTTAACTTGTATACAATACCCATCTGATAAGGGATAATCTATTGAAGAAATGTGGATTACTTCATATCAACCTTTCGACTATTTTGTTCTGTTGGTCGTGACAAAGGTGGACCACACATTCGAAAGATAAAAAGATATTGCCCCCCCCCCCCCCCCCTTTTTTTTTTTTCTTTACCACAATTAGGTTATATTTACTATATATCACTATTACTATAATCCCCTCAGATGTTATAACCCTTATCCAAATTAAACATATAACAGTAATAGATATAATCATTACAATAGCAATAAAATAATAATAATAATTACTATGATTATTATTATCATGATGATGATGATGATGATGATGATAGTATAATAATAATAATAATAACAACAACAACAACAACAACAATAATAATAATAATAATAATAATCGTAACACTACCACTACTGCTACAAATACTACAACTACTACTAGCAATAACAATAGCAACAAGAATAGTAGTAGTAGGAGGAGGAGAGGAGGAGGAGGAGGAGAACCAGCAACAACAACAACAACAACAGTAACAACAACAACAACGACATCATCATCATCATCATCATCATCACATCATCATCACCACCATCTTGAAATAATGCTAAGAAGTTTTGTTGCTAGTAGTAGTAGTAGTTAGTAGTAGTAGTAGCAGTACTAGTAGTAGTGTAGTAGTAATAGAAGTACCATTATTATCAGTTTCGTTATTATGGTTTTAGCTGTTGTTTATATTATTATTATTATTATTATTATTATTATTATCTCATTATTATTATTATTATTATTATTATTATTATTATTATTATTATTATTATTATCATTAGTAGTAGTAGTAGTAGTAGTAGTAGTAGCATTATTATATATTATTATTATTATTATTATTATTCCATTTACTCCATTGTTTTACCTTTGGAAGATTTTTTTTTACTCATAGATATGCCAAGTGTCTAATAAAGTATGTTTTGCTAAGATGGATATATATATTTTTTTTTACTCATGGATATGCCAAGTGTCTAATAAAGTATGTTTTGCTAAGATGAACTGATATTTCGTGAGCGATTCAGTGAGTGAATGGGTGCGGGCGTTTGCGTGTGTGCGTATGTGCTGATGATTTTTCCATATTTTGTGCCCTCCGGGTATCATTAAAAAAAAACTATTTAAAAACTGACATTAGTATCCTCCAAGGTGATGTAAAACTTATCTTTCAAGAAAGGGGACCACCTTCCGCATTTCTGTCTCATAAAGATTGTAATCACACTTGTTCGGATTTTAGTGTCGCCAGTTAATGTCAGCGGAACCACACAGACGAGAGGAGGCGAAAACAAACTGTTTGCGTTAATACGTTTTCACTGTATTTTGTAGATTTCCGTGCGAGAGATAAACAAGAGTGCCTCGGGCTTTATGTCCGTACGTGTGTGTGTGTGTGTGTGTGTGTGTGTGTGTGTGTGTGTGTGTGTGTGTGTGTGTGTGTGTGTGTTTTTGCATGTGTGTGTGCGTGTTTTGTGTGTGGTGTGTGTGTGTGTGTGTGTGTGTGTGTGTGTATGATGCTGTGTGTGTGTGTGTGTGTGTGTGTGTGTTGTGGTGTGTGCGCGCTCGCGTGCGTGCATCGCGCGTGTGTGTGTGTGTGTGTGTGTGTGTGTGTGTGTGTGTGTGGTCGCCACGCTGCAGTGCTGTGTGTGTGTGTGTGGGGTGTGTGTGTGTGTGTGTGTGTGTAAGTGCACGCTGTATTTACGTGTTCGAGTGTGTGGGGAGGTGTGGTGGTGTTGTGAAGGGTGCTTGTAATTAACGATTCAGAGTAGGAAAGGAAGTTGGTAGTATTCAGGGGGGTAATATAACAATAAAGGCGCAAAGGCTAAAAATCTGGGACCTTTATTTCCAGCGAATAACATAAAAGTGGAAACAATGGAAATTTCAAATAATGAATACTTTTAAGATACTTTCATTCATCAAGCGGTACTTCTCATGATTCAACTACCTTCAGTTGTAGTAGCAGCACCTGTTGTTGTTGTCTTTGTTGTTGTTGTTGTTGTTGTGTGTGTGTGCGCACGCAAGCGCGAGAGCGTGCAAGTCTGTGTGGGTATCTGTGCATGCGCGCACGTGTGTGTGTACGTGTGTGCACGCACGCGCACGTACGTGTGTATTTGTGTGTGTGTGTGTGTGTGTGTGTGTGTGTGTGTGGTGTGTGTGTGTGTGTGTGTGTGTGTGTGTGTGTGTGAGAGAGAGAGAGAGAGAGGTGTGTGTATGTGTGTGTGCGTGTGTGTGTGTGTGTGTGTGTGTGTGTGTGTGTGTGTGTACGCGCGCGAGTGTGTGTGTATCGTGGTGTGGTATGTGTGTGTGTGTGTGGTGTGTGTGTGTGTGTGTGTGTGTGTGTGTGTGTGTGTGTGGTCGTCGGTTTAATGTCCTTCCACTATAGTGATTCAGACAGTTTATGTGTGGGTGAATGAAGTATGCAAGTGTATGAAGTGTATTATTCCATTAACGATAGAATATGACATCCCTCCTCCTCCCCCCCCCCCCCCTCATCGCCCATCCCTCTTCCACCTTGACAATTTTAAGTGAGAAGTGATAAAATCTACAGATAAGGACCAATTGAACTATTTAACAAGCACTTACAAACTGAGTCAAAACAGAGTAATTGTTTAAAACATATGGTAAAGGCAATGAAGTCGATCCATCAGTGTAACCATCAATACCCGAATGTCTTAGGAGCTCTCTTGCTCTTGGGCATTGAATCAGCAAACGACTGACATTTAAGGATTTCCCACACATACGTTTAACATTATGACAATGTTTTGTTTACAATGCGTTCAAACGGAATCTATGGATTAAACTTTCAATCTCCCTAGACAAGGAGGAGACTTGTTTGAACGTTTTCCCATTGTACCCATCACTAATTATACAATTGTGATAATATTGAATGTCTGAGTTCATCAATGAGGTTTTAACTTTTTCTCTTAACGTTGAATTTATAATTGAAAAACATTAATTCAAATCTAAGGGAACTTTGCGTCACTGACATTTTGAGCTGCTTTTCGTGCAAGTTGATCTACACGCTCGTTGGGTACTATACCACAATGAGAGGGGATACAAAAAAAGTGACAGTAATGCCTTGCATGGATAAAAGGTGAATAATGTGATGAATTTCAAATATCATATCAAGTCGGATTGAAGGACATGCAGACTTGATCGAGTAGATTGCTGTTTTAGAATCAACACCTATTAAGATTTGTGAACTTTGTATTGGAAAATTTAGAAAAAAATCTAACGATTTAAGTATAGCAAAGTAATTCAGCACTGAATATCGATAACTGTTTACCAAGATAGAAGAGCTTTTGTACTTTGAGGCTAGGTATTATGAAGGCTGCTCCCGTGTTATTATTTTCTAGCACTGAGCCATCTGTAAAAAATTTCAGATGATGATTGTACTTAGTTTCTAGATGAGTGTAAGCAGATGTTCTTAAGATATGTGGACAATCCTTTTTTGAAACATCTGTATAATCAATATCAAAGGAGGCTTTACAGTGTTCCCATTTTGGAATAGGTGAATACGTGGGCTTTTGGGCTATGTTATTTTTATCTATTTTGGTATCCTTTAGAAGATCAGCGGAAAATGAGTAAATAGACCTTGCTGACTGTATGTTTTTGGCACGTTTTCCAAAATCCTTCTCTGATTTTAAACGTACTTCTTCTGAGCAAAAATTGTTTTGTGAGAAGCTCTTTAAGACAAATTTTGAAGTAGAAGCTTTCCGAAGTTCTGAAAGGGGCAAGATCCCTGCTTCATTATAGGTCCCTAAGTTAGATGTATGTGTGGGAACCCCAAGGGCAATTTTATACGCTTTGCAGTCAGTGCTCTGAAGTTTATTTAAGAGGTATTGAGGTGCATTAAAAAATACTTCTTGAGCGTAAGTTAGTCTGGAGCGAATAAGGGCAGTTGCTAAAATGGTTAATGATTTCGAATCCTGTCCCCAAGATTGTTTGCTAATTTTTTTTTTAGGAAATTTAAGCTTTTTCTTGCTTTGTTTAAAATGTATTCAATATGAGTGTTCCAAGTTAACTTATTGCTTAAGATAACACCCAAGAATTTAACACTTTTTGCATAGTTTAAAACAATGCCATCCAACGTAAAAGTAGGAAGTTGTCCTGGATCGTAACCAGAATTAAAAAGAATCATATTTTGTTTTTTTTTTCTGGGGAAAGAGAAAGGCCGTTCTCATTTAAAAATTTTTTTGGTCTTATTTAGTTCATGTTGATCTTTTATTTTGATGTAATTTAGTGATCTTGATGATGTTTTTTTTTTCATTGTCACTTTTGTCCATAGGCATATATCATCAGCAAATTGAGCCACCTCAGTATCTTTAGAAAGACTATTAGGAAGATCAGAAATTAAAATATTAAATAATATTGGAGAAATTACTGAACCTTGGGGTAAACCCATTTGTAAAGGTCTTGGGTTGGAATATGTATTTCCTATTTTTGTTTGAATGTGCCTACAGTGTAGAAAATCTTGAACAAAATTGTACATGTTCCGCTGATTCCAATGTTTTTTATTTTGTACATTAGTCGTTTGTGCCACACTTGTTCGTATGCTTTACGAATGTCAAAAAAGGTGGCGAGAATGTTCTTACGTCGTGCAAATTGATGTTTTACGTGTGTTGTAATTTTTACTAAGTGTTCAATTGTAGATCTGCCTGCTTGGAATGCAGCTTGGTTGATAGGAATGATACTGTTTTTGTTGCAATGATGAATTAGCCTTTTTAACACTATCTTTTCCATCAATTTACATGTGTTAGATGTTAATGATATTGGTCGATAGCTATTTATATCTTTGAGTGGTTTTCCTTGTTTATGAATTGGTATAATAATTGAGTCCTTCCAAATCAAGGGCATTTTCCCATTGTCCCAAATTTTTTCGAAAAACAAATGTAGGAAATGTATTATATTTTGCGGGAAATGACCTAACATTTCATTTGAAATGTCATCTAATCCCACTGATGTCTTTTTATTCAGATTTATGATACACTCTTGGACTTCCTGCAATGTTATAGCGGTATTTAAATAGTGATTTTCTGTAGGTTTAGGGCTATTATAGATGTCTTTCTTTTCTTCAGTTTCGCGGCGTTTTTTCTTGTCCAAGGATAAGCTGTCAACGCTACTGTTGTTCGCAAATAAGTCTGCAAAGGCTTCAGCTTTATCAAAATTTGATGAAAATTCAGATTGTATTAAATTAATCGGACAATGTGGAAGGTTAATTCCATTTTTCATCGTTTTTAATTGTGTCCAAACTTTTTGAATATCTTTAAAGCTTGACACCTCATTTTGACATATAGACGACCAATACTGCCTTTTTGCTTGTGCAATTATTCTATTTTGGTGTTTTTGGCTATTTTTTCTCAAGAAGTTTCTCCGTTTTTCCTTGGGATTTGTTTCTCTTTTGTAATCTTTTGTTTTTTTTTATTTTTTCTTGTTTTGCCTGCCGACATATACCATTCCACCAGACATTACCCGAATGTTTTTTGATTTTACAGATTTTACAGTCGGAATTGAATCTTTCGCAGCAGTGTGTGTGTGTGTGTGTGTGTGTGTGTGTGTGTGTGTGTGTGTGTGTGTGTGTGTGTGTGTGTGTCTGTCTGTCTGTCTGTCTGTGTCTGTCTGTGTCTGTGTCTGTGTCTGTCTGTGTGCGTTGTGTGTGTGTGTGTGGTGTGTGCGTTGTACGTGCGCTTGTGTGTGTGTGTGTGTGTGTGTGTGTGTGTGTGTGTGTGTGTGGGGTGTGTGTGTGTGTGTGTGTGTGTTTGATGGTGGTAGTTACCAGGAATTGCTTTTGCTGATTATTGGTATCTCACATAATATGAATACATTCAGAGGCTTTCTTGTGAACTGCTATTTCTTTTTTTTCTTTTTTTTTTCACTCTCATCCTAACCCCTACATCCCCATTGCTCTTTCCATCCTCCCACTGCCTTTATCCCTTTCCTTTCCCACTTACCCCGGTTTTTGTTGTCGTTGTTTTGTTTCTTTTTCTTTTCCTTCTTCTTCGTGTTTTTCTTTTTCTTCTTTTTTTGTTTGTTGTTGTTTATTCCGATGTTTCTTCCGTATTTGTTCTTCCTTTCAAAGAAGTACAAGAAGGTTGAATCTGTCGAGAAACTGATATGGAATGATGAATATGCAAACATTTTTCGTGGGCTGATGAATGATGATGATACCCTGCAAGTACTGAAAACAGCGATTCGTTGCATAGATGAAGATATTAATGTAGCTTTTTGTATGTTCAATAATTGTATTATGACCAAAGCAGAATGTATGAAAAAGAAACTTTGAAAAAATTCAGGTGAGAGGACTGAATCATGGTATGATCAAGAATGTAAAGTGACTAAATCAAATGTGAGGAAACTTCTAAGAGTGTTTTTCAGAACCCATGATAACAAGGACCGTACTAAATATTGTTAGGCTCGAAGAGAATACAAAAATATGTTGCACAGAAAGCAAGCGGAGCACAACAAATCTTTACTGAATTATTCAATAAACTCAACCAACGACCAGAAGGAATTCTGGCAAAATGTTCGTAATATGTCTGTAAAGACATCTCCTATACACAGTAATATTTCTACTGAAGAGTGTGCCAGCATTTCAAAAAATTGCTATAGAACGATGTTTGCAGTGAAGCAGACACAAAAGAAATTGAAGAATCAGTTTGCTTGGATAGTCCCATTTTAAAAGAGGAGATCCTATTTCAGTAAGACATTTAAAGAATGGAAAATTGCTGGTCCTGATGGTTTGTTTGGTGAGTTATTCAAGAATGGTGGGGACATTGTGATCGATTCTTTCCTAAATTTTTCAATACTCTATTTGATAAAGGATTATATCCAGAAAGCTGGACTGAATCGATTATCATTCCACTGTTTAAGAAAGGTGCTGTAATTATCCTGGTAATTATGAGGAATCTCATTGTCTGATATAAGCAGCAAATTGTACAGCTCCATCATCGATAACAGATTACAAAATGAATCGATCAAAATAACATTACTGGTGAGTATCAGGCTGGTTTCAAAAAGAATCATTCCACTGTAGATCATATGTTTACTCTTCTGGCTCTCGTTCAAAAGCAGTTTTCGTGTAATCGTAAGCTATAGGTAGCTTTCATTGATTTCGAGAAAGCGTTTGAATCCGTTTCTAGAAAATTACTCTGGCCAATACTGAAAAAGAACGGTATCAATGGCAAACTATATCAGTGTATTAAAAGTATGTACTATAACGTTAAAGCAAGAGTCAGATCAGGTGGTGAACTTACTGACTTTAATTTATGTACGCAGGGTGTAAAACAAGGTGATGCTTGCAGCCCTTTTCTTTTCTCACTGTTTATAAATGAAGTAGCTTTAGAAATAATAACAAACGGAAAACATGGTGCAACACTTTCTCCTGATTTTATTGAACTATTCATCTTGTTACTAGCTGATGATATTGTTTTAGTATCTGAGACTCCAAGTGGCCTCCAGACCCAGTTAAACAATTTGTGTCAAATAGCCTCTAAACTTCAGCTAAAGGTAAATTTGAAAAAGAGTAATATTGTTTGTTTTTTTTTTGTTTAGAACAGGAGGTTACCTGGGAGTAAGCGAAAGATGTGTGTGTGTGTGTGTGTGTGTGTGTGTGTGTGTGTGTGTGTGTGTGTGTGTGTGTGTGTGTGTTTTAATGGACAGATGATAGCTGTTGTAAATCGCTACAAATACCTTGGCATCTATTTCTCTACACGCCGTAGCTTTACAGCTGCTTGTCAGGACCTAGCAAGCAGGGCGAAAAATGCCTTGTTGTGTATTTTGAAAAAAAAAAAAAGTTAAGTAATAACTCCTTGACAGTGTTTCTAAAATTGTTTGATGCACATGTTCAACCAGTTGCTAAATATGGTGCTGAGATTTGGGGCTTAGATAAATCTGCTATTCATGTGGAAAAAGTTAATTCATTTGCTTTTAAGAAATTTCTGGGGGTTCATTTTGAAAACACCGGACGAATGTGTGTATGGGGAAACACACGCTATCCTATCCATATTAATTCATATGTGGTGTATTAGATACTGGCTGAGGTAGTACAAATGGATGACAATAGATTACCACTTAAAGCATACACTATGCTGCTGGGACTGCTGGGACGTGTGGTAAAAAGTCGCGGGTTTCAGATGTTTGGGAGTTTCTGTTGTTTGTTTGTTTTTTTTGTTTTTTTTAATGGATTTGGGTGTGTGTGGATGTGTCAAGGGGTTGGGAATGTAAATGCGTTTTGAAACAACTTCTTCAAAGACTAATTGATAACCGTTGGCAAAACTAGCCTGGAAATATCCGGAACAGTGAGCGATATTCGTTTTATAGAACTTTTAAGACATCTGCTGGTTGTGAAAAAATATATGTCACTTACTATTGACAGGCATATTAGAAATTACTTAACAAGATTTAGATTAGGAACTACAGACATCAAAGCGCATCAGTATCGATATGCAAATACTAAAAACGTTGACATGCTATGTCCTTTATGCAAAGGCGCGAATGAAGACGAAGTGCATTTTCTGCTTTGTTGTCCTGTCCTGCAAGATTTAAGGTATGAATACATTCCTCGGAAATTCTTTGAAAACCCCTGTTTGTTCCGAGCTGCTCTCCTCATGGCAAATCAAAAGGACGAAGTGCTGAAGAGCACGTGCATTTACTTATATAAGGCCTTTAAAAGGCACACAATTTTGGTCAGTTAAAGGAATCCAACTCTAGTATTTATTGTGTGCATTTTGTATGCTTATCTGATAGTCAGTTTCTTGTTGTCAATTATGACATGCTACCTTGCTGTATGAAGCATCATTATTGGTATTGTTGTATTCTACCCCTATCAGAAGGGGCCATGGCCTATACTGATAAAATTATTTTCGTTCGTTCGTTCGTTCGTTCGTTCTCTCTCTCTCTCTCTCTCTCTCTCCTCTCTCTCTCTCTCTCTCTCTCTCTCTCTCTCTCTCTCTCTCTCCAGGAGCTTCAATATTCCAGCTACTCAACTTTTCCACAGGGAGAGGTGTAATGCTTTCTTTGGTTTGAAACTCATCTCTGAATGAAACAAAGAACTTGTCCAATCTGCTTCAACGTTTTCTCAGTTCCATCTTCCATGGTGGAAAGGATGGTTGTGTCATCCATGAAGACTTTTGGATCAGATATTTGTTATTCATTCTCGAGGTCTGCTGAACTTAAATGGTTCTTTCAAGATGACCTCCAAAGCCAACACAAACAGTTACAGAGAAACTGCACACCCTGTCGCTATGTCAGCTGCCGTATCGATCCAGTCTGTTGTATATCCCTTTGTGGGGAACGTCACTGAGAGACCATGCAAATACTTCTTCAGCATTTTCTGCATGTTCCTAGCGACATGGTATATTTAGAGGGACAACTAGATTGCCTTGTGTGGAGCCATTCCATACAAACGTGACAGATCAAGCCAATCCAAATCGAGTCCCTCTTCCTCTGTCAGAACTCTTTAGATTGCTTCCTAAATCCCAGTAGCAAGTTTCACTCAACCAGGCACTCCTGAATGGCCTACTGCTTCGACTAACAAATCCAAGTACACTTTTGTGTCAGGTATTTCGTTAACTCCCTCAAGCTGTGGGCTAGACTGACCGACTCTTCAGCCAGGTAGATGTGCGCCTGTTCCATTCTGCTTTTATTTGACACAGTGAATTCAATTAGAAATAGTTGTTTTGATGGCATCACATATGTTGTTGTTGTTGTTGTTGTTGTTGTTGTTGTTATTGTTGTACTTAGATAACTACTGTGACAGAGTGGAGAAGTCCAGCGTGAGAAATGCTCCATTGAGGTAACATGCTCCCGGCTGATTTGTTCAGCAGTTGTAAGGACAGTGCTTCTCTGGGTCCCACTGACACCTTTGGGTGTCTTCTTCTTGTCCGTCTTGTAGCAGAATGGGAAAATCCAGCGAGATTAATTCTCCATTCAGGTAACTAGTGTGGCAGAATTGAAAACTCTAGCATGATAAGTTTTCCATTGAGGTAATACTGTGACAGAATGGAAAGGTCCAGCGTGATGAATGCTTCATTGAGGTAGCTACTGAGGTAACTACTGTGGCAGTTAATGCTTTTTTTTTTCGTAACTGTGTGTTTTGTTAGAAAAAATGTATTGTTGCCTTTTTTCTTCCAAAGTTGATAGGAGGGCAATGAAAAAAGAAGTGTTTAAAAAAAATCAACTTTGTTTTTACGGTTGTCGCATTTATATTTCTCTGTTGCCTGCGTTTTGTGTAAAGTATATTTGTAGGATGTATAATATGAATGATTTTCCATGAAAGTTCTCGTAATCTAAACATCTTTGAAGCTAACCTTGGTGATAGCCAAATAAATTCGTCTGTTTCAAAAGATTTTATGTGCTAAAAGTCCTTGCAATGCGGTGTTACCTTTGGTTGTTTCATTTTGTCAAGTATCTGTTTTATATTTTTAGGTTTAATACTAGATAAGACCGCATCACATTCAACGGAATCAAAGTCATTCTCCGAATTTCTGTTGCCCTCTATCCATTACCTCAACCCATCCATTACTCTATCCATTACTGCAACCTTGTTGTGGTTGAAAAGACAAGAGAAACTTCATCGAGGAGCTGACTGAAGAAGCAGAGACTGCAGTGGGCCAAAGAAACATGAAGAGACTATAAGAGATCACCAGAACACTCTCTGGTAAGACCAGAAATCCCAGCTGCCCCGTCAAGGGCAAGAACAGAAATGCCATCTTAGGCAAAGAAAACCAAAGAAAACCAGAGAGCAAGATGGGCTGAGCACTTCAAGGAAATACTCAACAGACCCGCACCACCAGCCCTACCTGACATCCCACCACCAACTGAGCTCCTTGATATCAATACCAACCCCGCAACCAAGACAGACATGACCAAAGTCATCAAGTTCCTCAAGTCAGGCAAGGCAGCGGGTCCTGACGGCATAGCACTCGACGCACTTAAGGCAGACATCCAGACTTCGACTGAGATGCTACACCCACTCCTACACAAGATCTGGGAACAGGAGAGAGTGCCAGAAGACAGAAGAAAGGCCATCTTGTAAAACTGCTAAAGAAAGGGGACCTGTCATCCTGCAACAACTGGAGAGGAATCATGCTGCTGTCCCTCCCGGGGAAAGTATTGACAAGAATCATCCTAGAGAGATTGAAGACCACTCTAGACTGGACACTCCGGGAAGAACAGGCAGGCTTCCGCCAAGATAGATCATGTTCAGACCATATTGCGACATTGCGGATCATCATCGAGCAGTCCCTAGAGTGGCAGACCCCCTGTACACAGTTTTCGTCGACTTTCAGAAGGCCTTTGACAGTGTCGACAGAAACGTCATCTGGAAACTGATGTACCACCACCACTTTCCACCAAAGTTTGTCACCATCATCCAACAACTATACGAAGATGTCACCTGCCAAGTCATCCACGATGGGAAGCTGACGGAACCCTTCTCTGTACAAACCGGCGTCCATCAGGGTTGTTTACTTTCGCCGACAATCTTCCTGATGGTGATTGACTGGGTCATGAGACAGTCTACAGTAGGCCAGAGGACAGGTATCCAGTAACCTTCACGAAGCAGCTGGAGGACCTGGACTTCGCGGATGACATCAGCTTCCTCTCCCACAAGCAGCAAGATGCACAAGAGAAGCTATGTCGTGTTGCAGAAGAAGCTGAGAAGACTGGGCTCCAAATCAACATCGGGAAGACAGAGGTCATGAGGGTGAACAATAAACAGCTAGATCCAGTGCGACTTCACCAAGAAGACATCAAGGAAGTTGGCAAGTTTTTTGTTTTTTTTTACCTGGGCAGTGTAGTCAGTAAAGATGGGGGGACAGACGAAGACATCAAATGCCGAATCAAGAAAGCAAGACACGCCTTCAACATTCTGCGCCAGATCTGGAGATCAGCAGCCCTCTCACTCTGCAACAAGATCCGGATTTTCAACATAAACGTGAAGTCTGTTCTTCTATATGGTTCAGAAACATGGCGGGTAACCAAGACCAACACCAACACGCTACAGACATTCATCAATAGATGTCTCAGACACATCCTCAACATCAGGTGCCCGGAAGTCATCTCCAATGAACAACTGTGGGACAGGATGAGGCAAGTCCCAATTGAAACTGAGATAAAGAAACGGCAATGGGGATGGATCGGCCACACGCTACGGAAGCCTGTACTGTATCCAACGTAACCAGGCAGGCTCTGGATTGGAATCCACAAGGAAAGCGGAAAGTGTGTCGACCAAAACAGACTTGGCGCAGGAGTGTCGACGCTGAGGTCAAGGCCGCCGGAATGATGTGGGCCGAGCTAAGGAGGACCTGCCAGAATCGCGTGCGTTGGAGGAGTGTCGTCGCGGCCCTATGTTCCTCAAGGAATCAAGAGGCACGAGTCAAGTAAGTCTATCCATTACAATCAGGTTGCTGGCAAAACATTTTAACGCATTGTATTCGGAGATTGACTCACCACTTTTGTAGTCTAGAATAGTTTCTATTTCTTCAGGGTGGAACAGCCTGCATTCGGTTGAGTGTACTACATCTCTTACATGCTCTAATTCCTCTTCTTTCCATCCTTTGAAAGATAGTGTTTTAATACCTTATCAAATTATTGAAAAATAATGGCTGGAACAAACAGTTAGAGCGAGGTATTTCTTTTAACCTGATTTTTTTTGTTGTTGTCCAAAATTATAGTCAACATATTTTTTTCAAAAAATCATTATATATTTTCTCTATTTGCCGTAAATGTTTTGCCCTACAATTAATGTGAAGAATACCAGTGAGAGTTAATATTTCATTCAAGTGCCACTTGGGAATGTTAGACCAGTTTTCTTCTGTTGAGGCGAACGATTTTCCCACCCATTGCAAAAATGAATGAGTGTTTGAAGTTCTTTTATATTTAGTATTTTAAGCCACCATATTTTTAGTCAGACTCCATTATTTGTCTTTTTCTCAAATGCTGTTTGGTTGCTGTGTTTTCTTTGCCAAATGAATTTGTATAGCATTCTGTTGATTTTATTCAATATATTTTCGGGAATACTAATTGCTTGCATAACGAACAAACTGGCTCACTACAAACATATTCATGACTACAATTTTACGTTGAATGCTAAGATCTCTTTTGCTCCAGTCCTTTACTAGCTTTTGTATATATGGAATTTGCTCTTTCCAATTCTCTTCAAAGATTTTTTTTCACCATGGTGCCATTTTGAAAATAAATTCATAGAATTTTAATTTTCTCGACCAATATAAAAGAAGATTTTGTTCACACAAATGTCGGCCCATTCTTAAAGCCTTAATTTTGTCTATGTCAAGCTTTCGTCCTGAAAATGTTTTAAATGTTTTAGAATCTCAAAAGATAACATCCTGTCTTGCTTTGTATCAAAAAATAATGTCGTGTCATTTGCCTGCCGATTTATTTTTTATAGCCTGGCTTCTCTCATGATCATTTGGCACTCTATTACCTGTTTCCTCACTGTTTCTCACCTTCATTGCCAGTAGTTCTACTGCCAATACAAAAGCTAAAGGTGAGAATGGACAGCCTTGCCTGATACCACATTCCACATCAAACAGTTCAGATATCCATCCACCGTGGTTGACGCTGCTTTGGCTACTGTATCCATTTCTGGAAATCCGTTCCAAAACCAAACATTTTGAATATAATAAATTATGCACAAGATACATTTTTGATGTAGAGTCAAATGCTTTTGAGTGGTCTAAGGCCAGTAAGTATCCAGCTTTACTAGTTTTAATCAGGTAATTAATCACATCATCAGTGGTTCGTAAAACGGTTGTTATGTTTCTTGTCATCAGAGACAAATAGAAGCTCATGAGTGAGGTAAGTTAAAGTGTTTACAGAAAATTGATCCAAGATCAAAGTCTTGTTGCAACACCAAAATGAAGTGTTCAGACTAGATTTCTTGTTATCAGCAACACAGCTTGTGTTCTGTTTAACTCCACAAGCAGGATTTCAACTATTCAAAGTCTGTGCAAGAGACTCCATATACTGCCTGAAGTCTGTAGTGTTTGGTGGTCATCAAGTGCTGAAAACAAACAAACAAACAAACAAACAAGCGTAACTGCACCGACTTCAAAACATTGTAATGATCAAGACCAATCAATAACCTTTACAGGAGCTTTTTAAGCACTCTGATGTGCACGGTACACTGACGAGGGCTTAGCACACTGTGATATTTACAAGCTCTGCTTTGCTGAATCAAACGCCCTTCAGAGGCGAGTTTACTCGCATCGTCATGAATAGTATTGTAATTTTCATGTTTGTTTGCAATTGTCACGTTTGATGAAGACTTTGTGTCGAAACTCTAGTAGTCTGTTTTGTACAGTCTATCAAATTTGCGTTACGCTACATCTTGTTTCGTATGTTTATTTGTATTTTGAGTCATCAATGTGTACATTGTACATGCGTTTCAAACCAAAGAAAGCATTAAACCTCTCCCTGTGGAAAACGTGAGTAGCTGGAATACTGGAGAGAGAGAGAGAGAGAGAGAGAGAGAGAGAGAGAGAGAGAGAGAGAGAGAGAGAGAGAGATGGACAGGATTCTACTCTGCCTTGTTTTCCTGTTCTGGGCTGATGCACATATTACTGAGAGTAGTGGAGCATGATTTCTGTGCCCCCCCCCCCCCCCCCCTCCTTTTTCCAAAGAATATTTTGAGATAGTAAAAATCATGCCCAGGCATGAGCCTGTTACTACGCAGTTTGTACTGCAGAAAACAGTGACAGCCTTTTTTTTTTTTAACATAAATCCTTAAAATCCTTCTGAGACCTACATCAGTAACTGTGTTCTGGTCGCTTACCAAATGCCAACAATTGATTTATTCCATCACAGACCAATACTCAGCACCATGTGGGTCATGCCGCTCTACAGTCTGTGATAATGAGAATCCTGATATAATCAACATGAGGAGCAGACACAGTTTGCACCTAGCACGTGTGTTGCCCACCTACGCTTACAGCTGACCGTAGGCTAACAGCAATGCACACTTCCTTACAGAGGATGTAGCCCACTCATTCTTTCCAACAACCAAGCGCATGGCACGTGTTGCCCATCACACTAGTTCCAGCTAGCACGCCCTTCAGCTAAATTGCCACGCACTGGAAGATGCTTTGTTGTCAGGATGCAGGTTCTCTCTCTCATTGTGACTAGGTTGACCCATTTCTCACTGCACGCGCGTAAAGCAGACCATACGTTGCTATGTATTCATTTATCACAAGGGCGGTGGGGGTTTACAGTATTTCATTACAGATATCGCATTTTCCTTTAAAATGTACTTTTTTTCGAGTGGATTCTATATTCAGTGCATTAATTACAATACATATCGGTGATTAATGGGCAAACATGCTGAAAACAAACGCAACACACTCTATTTTGGACTGTTGTAAGGATACGGTTATGCTGTTAGCGTAAGGGACCTACACACGTGACTGAAAAATTCACTGTCGGCTGAAGTTACAGCTAGTGTTGTCACAGAGCGGTGATGACAATCAGCCTTCCAGCATGGTGAGTAGAAGTTACAACTGGTGTTGTCACAGAGCGGTGATGACAATCAGCCTCCCAGCATGGTGAGCAGAAGTTCAAGTCGAACTGTATCTGTACTTCGTGAAGACTTTGAACATGCTACTTCTTCACCCCACTAAACCAGTATTGTCCCATGTGAAACAAGACCAGACAGACAGTGGATGTTGACAACCCAATCTGTCTGCCCAATCCCATCCCATGGTCCTGTGAAAACATTGTGAGTCAGTGGTTCCCCTCTAGATGACGCATCCTCATTTTACTTGACTTAAATAAGCTGAACTTAAATTAGCATGATATGTAATGATAATCATCAGGATGAATTAATTTCGTCTTCACATTATGAAGAACAAGGCGTCAAAATTTAACACAAATGGCATCTTCCTGAACATTGTGGCACAGGTAACACATCACATCACCTGAACACACACACACACACACACACACACATATATATATATATATATATATATGTGTGTGTGTGTGTGTGTGTGTGTGTGTGTGTGTGTGTGTGTGTGCGTGCGTGCGTGCGTGTGTGCGGGGTGTGTGTGTGTGTGTGTGTGTGTGTGTGTGTGTGTGTGTGTTAGAATAAATTTGTAAAATCAGTAAATTCGTGAATTTCCTGACAATTTCAGTAAATTAAATGAACTTACTGTTTCACTCAGGCAATTCAGGAATGCCCTGAAAATTCCAGGCAATTCACGAATTTCCTGATTATTTGGGGTCAGTTTTACATAATTTTACTGAAAGACTTAAGATCATTCAGTAAATATGTGTAACTTACTGTTTAACTCAGGGAATTCACGAATTCCCCGAAAATTCCAGTAAATTTGTGTAGCAGTGTTATGTACCTTTTTGCATCAGTGAAAACTACTCATTCACAACACCACCAAGTAGATAACTAGGTCTGATCTGTGTGATATCTCTGGTTCTGGTTCTGGTTTCATACGTTGCAGGAGCCATTTCTGGCTATTTACGCAACGGTCGGAATACCGACTGGTGCATGCTGGGTATTTTTCTGTAGCCGGCACTGACATCAACTCTGGACATCAGCGTCAGGATCTTGTTAGTCCAAGCTTGATTTTAGATGCATGCGTACTCAGACTAGACCTTGGTTTATGCTCTCATCCAAAAGAGTAGGAAATAGGGGTAAAGTTTCTTTCCCAAGGAAACAGGACCGCGGCGACCCGGATTCGAACCCGCCGCAGTTGAAACTGTTGGTTTCCCAGCGAGTCAACAACTGTCGGGCGCGTTATCCATTCGGCCACACTCCCCCCTCAGCTCTCAGAAACACAGTCCACAAAGTACAAAGTATGTTTGACTCTGTACTCACTGCCCTGCACCTATCTGTGTCTCTTGGACTTTGTAATTTACGATTTGTGCTCAGTTTCTTTTCTGCTTTGAATTTTTCCATACCTGGGTTTCTAGTTGACAATTGATGGTACATTGACTGAAATGTGAAGAAATGGATCGATCGGAAACCATGGAAGACGTTTTTAGAATGAAACTGTTCCAACAGTCATCTGAATCCAAGAAGTACAACTTGCTCACGAAGACAGAGTATTCCAAGATCACTGACGCTGTGGAAGCGGCATCATCAAACACCAGTCGGAAGAACCGAAACGACTACTATCTTCTCAACAAGTAAGTCAGTAGAAGTAGCAGTATAAATAACAGTAGGCACAACAACATCCCCCCCCCCCCTTTCTTTTCATTGTCAGAAGTCAAAAGAACACCACCACCCCCTGTCAGGATGGCGAGTGCCCCTGATGGGGATAAACTTGCAAGACTTCACAGTACAAAACAAATATCAACACTCGCGCTCTCTGCTCTAACTACAAGACTTCACAATACAACACAAACATCAACACTCGCACTCTCCGCTCTAACTACAAGACTTCACAATACAACACAAACATCAACACTCGCACTCTCCGCTCTAACTACAGGACTTCACAATACAACACAAACATCAACACTCGCACTCTCCGCTCTAACTCCAATCGCTCGCAGGCGCACGTTTCTAAGCACCACCAGTCCAACACTGAGAGAGAGAGAGAGAGAGAGAGAGAGAGAGAGCATGTTCATTTCAAGGGAGTGTTTTTTTAATTATTCACAGGTACGAGGTTCTTCAGTGCGGACCAGTGGAAAAACTGATTAGGAAACGAGCCAATGCTGATGAAGACCCCTTCTATTATGAGACTCTCGAAGACATTTTTGATGTCATCCAACGTGGCTACGGGCCATGGGGGACGTGACCGCATGATCAATGAAACACAGAAAAAATACGCCAACATCGCCACAAAAAACCTGGAGCTTTTTAAATCTCTCTGTGTGGAATGTCAAAAGAAAAGGAAGAGGCCCATGAAAAGGGTGTTGTGGTTCGACCAATTCTAAGTAGAGATTTTGCATCTAGGAGCCAAGTGGATCTGGTCGACATGCAGTCAATGGCGAGAAATGGCTACAAGTGGATCCTGGTTTTTCAGGACCATTTAACCAAATTCTGTGTTCTTTGCGCAGTAAGAAGCAAGCGGCCAGCTGAGGTCTCAAGCCAGCTCTTGGATATCTTCTTTCTACCTGGGGCACCTGCCATTCTGCAAAGTGACAATGGGCCAGAATTCACAGCGCATGTAATTACAGAATTAAAAGACCTCTGGCCAGATCTTGTCATGGTACTTGGGAAGCCTCGCTATCCCCAAAGCCAAGGATCTGTTGAGCGTGCCAGTTGCGGCATAAAGGATATGCTGGTGTCCTGGCTTGCGGACAACCAAACAGACGACTGGGTTGCTGGAATAAAATTCGTCTAAATTCTACTAAAACTCTTCCCACCATGCAGGGACCAAACGTTCCCCTTACTCGGCTCTGTTTGGTGCAGATGCTCGCATTGGACTGACCTCATCCTCCCTCCCACATGAAGTTCTCAGCAGACCTGCTCAAGAACCGTATACTTCAAACTCTCAACGAAGCGAGGAGGGAATGACAAATTTTGAAGACTCACTAGATGCTCAAGGACCGTCTACTTCCCATGTCCATGCACCGTCTACTTCCCACAATCAAGGACCGTCCACTTCCCATGCTCAAGGACCGCCTACTTCCCACGTTCAAGGACCGTCTACTTCCCACGCTCAAGGACCGTCTACTTCCCACTCTCAAGGACCGCCTACTTCCCACGATCAAGGACCGTCTACCTCCCATGCTCAAGGACCGGAAAGCGAGGAGGAAAACTCACTGAATGCTCGATGTGCCAGAATCAAGCGGATCCGTGCAGAAGCTTAAGAAATCAAGTAATCCAAGCAGAACGGATGGTAAAGAGAAGCCGGGTTGAACTCAAAGCGGGAGAACCTGGGGATAATGTCGCAGTTCTCATTCCATTAGTCGATCGCGGTCGAAGAGATCCCCGAAACATTTTAGGTGCCATTGTAAACAGAGACATAGAAACTGACCTTTACCAGATTGCCGTGAGAGCGGGCATCTTGGCTACTGGTTATTCAAGAAACCAGTTTGATCTTTGCCCACAAAGACTGCTAACCGAGGACGACGTTAACCTGGAGAACTCGGTTACGTTGAGACAGGCAGTCAAATTCCAGTCGCATACAGGAGGACAAGGTTTCGCTAAAGGCAACTGCAATGGCCCGAAACAATGCCAGAACAATCGCTGCAAATGCTTCAAAGCAAATGGCTTGTGTAATTCAAGATCTCATGGCAGCCGCACTTGCAGGAACAAGTAAGCTCAGCTCCGTACATGGGTGGCTGAGCAGAGAGTGACGCTCTGGACACTTTTCGGATCACTTAATCCGTTTTTATGTGGCGCTCGGTAAACCGCACCATGTCTTACCCTTGTCTCTGACCTTGAGAGAGAGAGAGAGAGAGAGAGAGAGGAGAGAGAGAGAGAGAGAGAGAGAGAGAGAGATTCATAAAACTACTGGACATGTGCATTACATTTATGCTGTTAAAATTGTTTCTCTGTAGATATCTATGCTGTTCATTTTATATTTACGTTGTCTTAATTGTTTCTCGGTGAATAAATATGTTGCACACACTCAAATATCGTACGTTCTGTTAATCAAACATGTAGAGATATATTTAAAAAGAGGAGAGAGAGAGAGAGAGAGAGAGAGAGAGAGAGAGAGAGGAGAGAGAGAGAGAGGAGATCAATAAATTCATGAAATTACTGGACCTCTGCTTCAGGAAATTCGTGAATTTCCTAGAATTTACAGGGAATTCGTGAATTCCCTGAGTGAAACAGTAAGTTAATGAATTTACTGAAAATGTCAGGAAATTTACGAATTTACTGATTTCACAACTTCACTGTAACACACACACACACACACACACACACACACACACACACACACACACACACACACATATGTACACACACACACACACACACACACACACACACACACACACACACACACACATATATATATATATATATATATATATATGTGTGTGTGTGTGTGTGTGTGTGTGCGTGTGCGTGTGCCTCCAAACAGACAGACAGACCCACCACCTGCCTCCTCTTCCATCTACTCTCCCCATCAGCAGGATTCTAAAGTCCGATAGGCACACAGCACAAAATCACAAACACACTCTCCCCATCTGCAGGATCCTGAAGTCCAACTGACACATAGCAGAAAATCACAAACCTTTCTTTGAGACCAAACTGATGACCACTTGTAAACATGACAAAAACCTCAAACACCTACTTGTGCACTCCAAACTAAACAAAATATCTACACCTTAGTCACCGGGAACCCTTCTCCTGCTCAAAGCCCAAAGATCTGCAATTTCAACAAACTATACAACATCCTGAATGGCCAAAAAGGCTCAGTAAGAATTAAACGCACATTCTCCTGTCAGAACTGCAACATGGTCCACTCTATCCACTGCAAGCTGTATGATAAGATCTATGTAAGTGAGACAGCCCGCACGCTTGAAATGCGCATTTCTGAACACCTGGCAGACATCCGCCACCATCAGCTCTGCATTTCAACCACCCCCAACACAACATTACACATGTCAAAGTCCTGGCACTTTGGCAATCACAGAGTGACAACTTGGAGCTCCTTATGAGAGAATCTTATCTTATTATCAGACTTGGAACCCTCCACCCTGATGGCATCATTCAAAAGTAGCATGTATCTATCCACCACTGCAACACCAACCTGCAATATCTCTCTCTCAGACACACACACACACACACACACACACACACACACACACACACACACACACACACACACACACGTTATTTAACTCATAAATAAGCTACAGCTGTCTCCCTTTCCACTCTCCCTACCCTCTCTCCATTTTTTATGTCAAACTATTCTTTACTCAGACCTACCCACTCCCTTTTCTTCTTGCTGGTTTTCTTTCAGTTCCATATGCTATCCCCTCTACATCAGTTTCCCTTCCCTCTTCCCTCTTTCCTAAGCGTTTGTGTAGGGGTAGGTGTAGGTATGTGATCAGCCCCACCCCTTCCCCTTTGGTTTGTTTGCTTGTTCGTTTGTTTGTTTGTTTGTTTTGTTTTTGCTTGATTTATTTGAAAATTAATCAATTTTATTCAGTTGTTCTTTTAACCCCTTCCCTTCCTCTCTCCACCTTCATGGCATGAACATCCAAAAGTAGCATGTCACTATCCTTTCCACCACGGCACTGATATATCCTCCACCAACATCACACACACTGCCATACCTCCCACTGTTTACTTCACGCATAAGCTATAGCTATATTCCTTTTCCTCTCTCTCTCTCTCTCTCTCTCTCTCTCTCTCTCTCTCTCTCTCTCTCTCTCTCTCTTCTCTCCATTAGCTACATCAATCTTTTCTCTACCCAGATACCTAACCCCTCCCTTGTCTTCATCTGGCTTTCTTTCAATTTCATATTCTATCTCCTCTACATCCCTTCCCTTCCCTCTCTCTCTTTTCTATGCACGTGTGTGTGTGTGTGTGTGTGTGTGTGTGTGTGTGTGTGTGTGTGTGTGTGTGTGTGTGTGTGTATGTGTGTGTTTGTGATCTCAAACCCAACTTACTTTTATGTACAAGACAACAACAGGCAAGAAGGCAGTTACTGTGCTTGTTTGTGTGTTGGATAAAATGACAAAATATATGTGTTTTTAGTTCAATGCCTCTCAATTGTTTGGATTTAAAAGCGGGCGTTACTTTTGTAGCTTTAAATCTATGCATAAGTTATAAATGGAAGATGAGTTTTATGTTTATATATGCATTTATCCACGTGTAAGGTATAAATCAAAGATAGAGCTACAGATATAACTGAAACGGTCAGTTTTATAATTTTACAATCAATCCAATCAAATCTGCGTCTTCCTATTCGCTTTTGTTGACGTAGAAATACGTAAACACCATTGCCAGAGGTTCCATATGCGGAACAGATGCAACTGAGAGAATATCCTTAGAACTGCAGATTAAAAAAAAGGTTTGAGTTTTGTTAGTTTATTTGACTTCGTATTTTCATTGACTTTTGCCAAGGGGAGGAGCACAGTCTGCTCGCTGGTGCTGAACTGAAAAAGTATTATTAGGTCTTCTGAACTCACAACTGTTTTCAGCTGAAATATAAATGCCTTTGAGGATTTTCTGAATTTAAAAAAAAAAAAAAAAAAAAAAAGGGGGGGGGGGAAACAGAACAAATATCGAGAACGTTTCGGTCATAGACCGTCTTCAGGAGTTGTGACATACGTATAGAAAATGACGTATGAAAACACATACGTAAACGGACGATGACGTGCTTAAAGGTGTGTGTGCGTGCGTGCGTGCGTGTGTGTGTGTGTGTGTGTGTGTGTGTGCGTGATTGCGTGCGTGCCTGCGATGTAGCCTCTGTTCAAAGTTGTACGTTGGGGAAACATATCGTACCCTCAACGAACGCTTTGTGGAACACCTCAGAGCCATCCAGTCGTCTCATCCAACACCAGTGGGGATTCATTTCAGCTCTGATTGCCACAGCCAAACCCATATTTCCATCACTGCTGTTTGGCAAAACCACTCATCAGCCCCAGAGAGAAAATTCGTGGAGTCCAGGATCATCTCTCGCCTTGGCACCACAATCCCAGATGGACTCAACTCCCACCTCTGACTTTTTTAGTTTGAATCATTCCAGCTCTTTTCCTTTCCCCCGACCTTTCCTCCATCCCTTTCTCTCTACACCACCTCCCCCCAATGTTCCCATCCCACTTTGTTCATATTCACACTCCATGTACACATATAGCATATTTAAAACATAACATGTAGAGCAAACACCATCTACACCATCCAGGTGTGCATATTCATAGACACATAGACACATGTGAACAATCCATATGCACATATATAATATATATATATATATATATATTATAGTTTAACAGATTTAAAATATGGAAGTATAAAAACCACCCTACAAATTTGTTTCGAGCGGGAGCTCTCTTCAGGGAATGCGTAATCTGGGCCCGCCACCAATGTTATAATGTGTGGGTGTGTGAGCTCTGCACGTGTAGCACGTGGCCTGTAGATTTTCTTTTTGGGGCGCGTTCAGGGGGGACGTGCCAAGGGATGGTGTATTGACAAAGATTTGCATTTGTGCCTGCAACTATTGATCATTTCTACTCTAGAGTTCAGGGATGCCAGATGGGGTTTACATAGTATCAGCCACTTTTCTGTAGTACATAAGTTGCATTTTTTTTAAAATGTTGTTGTATGGTGTTGCTCTTTTTATAATTTTCCATGATATGTTGTAATTTATTTTCTTATCTTTAAGCTTCCAAATATATTTACTTAGTTCTGTTTGGTTTTTATATTTTTCATTTTTAAAGGACTGTTTATGGTTTGCATATCTGGTTTTAAACTGGTTTGCCGTGATCCCTATGTATGTTTCTTTATCACTGTCTGTTGTTACCATAGCTTGGTACACAATGTTGCTGTAGAGACATTTGTTATTCAGAGGGCACTGGTCTTTTTTTGTGCAATTGCAAGATTTCTTTTCGTCACCCTCTTTGGTTGTGTTGTTTTTGGTTTTATTGGAAGAATCAATTATATTTGTAAGGTTGGGCATACACGAGTACGACAGTTTGACAGTGTTTTTATTGAATGTTTTAGAAAGTACATGTTCTTTTGGGAATGATGTTTTAAGGATTTTGAGGAATTCTTTTCCTACGTTGGTTTTTGTTCTTCCATCATATGGAGGGTTATACCATATAATTTTTCTTTTCCTGTTTTTCTTATTACTGTTCATGTTGTTATCTGGGTTATATTGCAATTTGTAGTTGTAGCCACTTTTCTTCAGCGCCTCTTGGTATTCGGCTGCTGCACTGTTAAATTCTTTCTCATTGCATGACAGTTTGGATAATCTTTTGTTTATACCATTAGGTATGGTTTTCAAAATGGAGGGTGGATGGTTGCTCTTGATGTGTACATAGACAGGCGTGTCATTTGGTTTTTTGTATGATTTATATGTGTGGTCCTTAAGGTCTAATGTTATGTCTAAATAATTTACTATTTTTTTGTTGGCTTCTACTGTGATTTTTAGGTTGTAGCTTTGAAAGAGTTTACAAAGTTCTTTTTTCTTGTTTTCAATGATTCTTGGTTTATTGTTTAATGTGGCGAGGCCGTCATCTCTGTATAAGCCAACCTGTTTACCAAGTATTTTCTGTATATGAGACAACATGAAAAGTCCGACTAATTCCCAAGTTTCGGCTTCATCATAGGATCCCATTGTGACATCGAACGTGGAGTTTCTGCTGGTTTTTTTTTAATCCAAGTTTCATTGTTGCTATGGAGAAGGGTTTTCTTAGTGTGGAAAATGATTTCCATCTCAGAATCTGTTATATTTGTATATTTGTTGGCAAATCTTAGTGCTTTAGTGAGCAATTCCTCATCAATGGAAGGATAGAAATCCACTATGTCAAAAGTAATGAACACTAGAGAAAGTTAAAATGTCTGTTCTAGATCAGCAATCTTATTTCGCCCGCAAACCCCCCTTTTCACATAATCAAATTCTCTTAACCAAAAAAAATAGCTAAAAACCCACAAAATTAAACAAATCTAATTGCGCGAAAGTGGGGTTTGCGGGCAAAATAATTTTCCTGCTCTAGAACCGCACATTTAATCTTTCTCTCTGATTAACGCCCGCGGGATTGAGCCCTTACTATTGTTCTAGTACGCTCTTCTACCTCAAGCACTACCAACAAATCAGAACAAACAACCGGCCTTCCATCTTGGTTAGTTATTTTTACACACACTGAATTTATAGATCCCCCAACTAATTCCTTAAACCGACTGTTTTCACCAAATGTGCTTAACTGATAATCGCAAAACCCCGCCTTAATTGATGGTAGTACTCTTAGAACTGTAGATGGATGGCCATCAAATAAATTAGTATCTGTTTTTAACTCTTGTAAATGGACATACAACATTGGGTTCACGAGAAAATCAGATGGTTCATTGCTTTCAAATTGATAGATGTCTTCTCTTGTACTAAATTTATAAGATCTGCTAGTACTGTGGAAGCCCAAGATTCTAGCAAGGCCTTTAGGAAAAGTGTATTCTCTTCTTTCTTCTGGTGGAAAATGCACAGTAATTCTGAGGTTTGCTTCGTTAATTTTTAGCAATATGCCTAATTCGATAAATACTTCTTTTAAAGAACAACAGTTGTAATAACCTTCTGGTATTTTTTCATGAGTTATTTGATTGCCCCCCTCATTACTAATATTAATCCAGTTATTCTGAGCTTCTTCAGATATATTAAACCACTTAACTTTAAAACCAATTTCTCTAAGAGCAACCCTACTATCACCGCGCCTATTGTCAATTGGATACTTTAAGAACACACGCGTGTTTTGTTTAGTTATATAAATGTGCATCCTTTTTAAATCCTTTTTTAAAAAATCTATTTAAAATGGAGCCTTTTAAATATAATGAAAGTGCCACTTACGACGTAGGGGGGGTTTATGAGCCCAAATCTTTGGACTTTAGTAACCTAACTATCGCAGTGGATGAATCATATGGCTTTCTAGTCAGACTTGTAAACCCACTAACTAGATATTTAAATCCTCCAATAAAGAGTGATAGAGTGCCATCAGCATGGTCATCCAGCCCTATGGCTTTTTACCAGAATCAGTTAAATTTTGCCATTTACTGCTCAACTACTGGCTGCGGTGTTTCATATGCAAACCATTTATACCACCCCAACCTCTTAGTAAGGTCAGTATATAACTTTCATGTTTATTACCAGTATAGGCGCATACTAACTGAACTACAAGTACCCCTCCCCAACGACAACGCGTTTAATCCATTTAACAGCCCAATGGACAAGAATGCATATGAAAGAATCTGCAACGAATTTAACATTAACCCTTCAAATAACTTTAGACAAAAGTTAGACCGCAATCACGGGTTGGGCACATTGTATTTGTGGGGTCAGCGTAGAGAATATAATTTTGACTACTGGCCTGGCCACACCTCTTTTAAGCCAAACTCCCAAGTTAGATTGGGATCAATAGAACAAAAACACCCCAATGCTTGGGCAACATTTATCTTAGATGAAAGTAGAGGCCTAACAATGCCAGGAGTGCAAAGACTTAATGACTCCATATGTACGTACGTTTGGTGTCTATTAGGAGCGCAAGCACAGACCAAGTCTAGCATAGTGGATCAATCTACAGGCTTTGACGCCAGAAAACAATTTCTAGCCAATTTAGAAGATGCTATTAACTCTGCTGTTGATTTGCCTTCCAGCATACAAAGGTACCAAAACGTTCTTTCACATGCGAGGTCAAAGGTTGACTTTGTTGTGGGCCATGGATTATACATGCTGCCTTCTGACCTTAGACTACAGATTGGCATGATACAGAATTATAATAATGAAATCCTCATAGCCGGAGACGATCAAAACTTAGGGCACAATCAAGGCTTAAACACAAGGCCCGCGCCAGCCATTTTAAAAAAAGTATCTAGCCCAGAACCTGCAGAAAGCGACCCACTGCCACCAGTTATAAGCAGCCCAGAAAGCGACCCCCCGCCCGTTGATGTACCTCACCCCGACAGACACACTAGCGAAAAGACGGCCCTTGTTGTGTTTTTAACTTTTACTGGATTAGCCATACTTTATTTCACTAAAAATTAAACCGGCAGCCAGCACTCCTAACGTCCACAGATGGTCGGCCATATAACCAGTCACTTTGCCTATGGTAGACAAAACCCAACTAACAACACTGCCTATTATGCCAGGCAGAGCATCAAGCGCTTTGACAGCTAACTTCTTTAATAAGTTTGCTAGATGGCGCAATTGTTTTCTAATCCAACTTTTACCGGGCTGAGGTGTTGGAGGAGCTACTGGTCCTGTTGGCGTACTGCCAGTTAATGCATAAACCAGTGTAGAGATAGCAAACCCAACAGCTGTCAATATACTAACTATTGTAATCCCCTGCTCTCTGAACAGAGTCCTTATTCTTTCTGCTAACGTAGTATTTTCATGAAGGAGTCTGTTTATAGTTTCTCTGATTCTGTTTGTTTGTGATGCTATTTGTTCTCTGTTAGTAGACAGCGTTTCTAACCTGGCTGCCTTTAGTAACATTAACTCCTGTATTTTCGCCTGTATTCTAGCCTTTTCTTCTGCCCCTAAATTGTTATCATCTGCATCAGCCAGTTTATTTTTTTCTTCTCTTATCTCTCTCTCTAGCTCACCAAGTTTTGACAAGTTGTTTTTTAGCTCGCCATTTATTCTCCGCAGAGCATCATCAAGACCCCTGAGTTCACGTATAGCAGCTTTAAGATTCCTGTGTACACTCTCAGGCAATGGAGGATCATCAATTGTTTGTAAAGCTGCTTCTTCTTCAGGACTCAGCTCACGTTCTCTTTGACTAGGCGAACCAGCAATTGTTTTTAACTGTGTCTCCTCATTAAAACTCGCCTCAATTTCTGCTATTGCCTCATCTGTTCTTTGACTTAATTCTTGAATAGAGATCATTTCTATTTCAGATCGTGTTGGCAGCCTTTGCCCCAAGTTCTGTAAAGCACTAACAGCCTCAGGCCTTAAATCTTTAATAAGGTTTAACCGCCTTCGGTCGGCAACAGGGAGATCTCTAAGAATTGTGCTCTTGCTTAAAAACTTGGTCGGGTCTGGTTTTGTAGTAAGTCGTACAAGGCCTTTACTAGTCCTTACATACAGATGATTATTTTTATCCATCTTAAAAATCAAAAGCACTGTGGCCTTCTGGCGGCTCTAGTCCTATGCTTCTATAGAATGAGTTAATTTTATTTGTTAATAGTTCTGCACGAGCTGTAATAACTCCAGGAGGTGTTTCTTCTAATGAAGGGATTAAAGAACGTACTTCTTCAAGTTCATCTTGCAATGAAGGACCCGATTCTGTTTCATCATCTTCCTCAATAGGACTAATCGCGTCATAATCGCCGCCTTCAGCCATATTTATATATTTATTATTTTTTGTTTTATAAAAAATGAACCCATACGGCTGCGACCTTGATCCATTCAGAAAAGCGAAGGAGCCCCATGGCATAAAAGGCATAAGACAGACTGTACGCATTGTAAATAATCCATCAACAATTGAGCCCAATGAAATATTAACAGTAAGATTTAGTGACCTCGGGCCTGACGATGTTATAATGCCAGGCACTGCCAGGCTGTCATTCAAAATAGATATTGAGTCGGCGGATCCTAATGCTACTGTCGTTGCTAACCTGGGCAGGGCCATCATTAAAAATATGGTAATTAAACTGGAGGGTAGAGAAGTCTTCTCACTGAGTAGCGCAGACATTTTTAATCTCTATTCTGATCTATGGCTGCCTAGAACAGAAAGAAAAGACAAAATCTTTCAAGGAATCCAGAGCCCAAACGGTCTTAAGCACAGGCTTAATGCTGCAGATGCAAAGGAAGACGAGGGAGACCAGGCAATAGCGCGAGCATTTAAGAACAGATTTTGCATCCCTCTAGATTTTGAACTGTTAAAAACCCATCAGCCATATTACCAAGGCGCACTAAGAGACAAACTTACTTACGAACTGACATTCAATGACAGCAGGTCTGTTATTCTATCAGATGATCCCTTAGCCAAATACACTGTTAGTAACATCTCTCTTAATTTTGACGTTGTTACTAACCCTGAACTAGCTAGAATAATCTTAAATCAGTATAAAAGTAGGGCGGTTGTTTACTTTGAAAGAGTTTTACACCACAGTCTAGCGATTGAAAACAAGCAAGACACTGTCTGGGAAATAGCTATAAGCAATTCTTTAAGGTCCCTAAAGGGGGTTCTCTTGCTATTTACTAAACCCTCAGCTCCTTTTCAGAGAGAATCTGAGGTGTTTTACAACCCAAAAATTGAGCAGCTGTCTTGCACAGTAGATGGTAAGGCTTTTCAATTGTATTCGGCCGGACTTTTACCCGACCAACACTTTGATGAAATAAGAAAAATGTTTGCTGGAGGCAGACAGACAAGCCCCATAGCCGATCATGTGTGTAAAAAACTTCACCTTCACGATGTAAGACTCGAAGATTATCTAACAGACAAATATGGATTATGGCTGGATTTTAGATCCACGTATGACAACAGACTGCACGGGAGTGGAAGAAGGGTAGGGTCAGATGGCATACTCATACAGATTAATAAGGAAGAGGAGGAGAATGGCCAGATACAAATGCACGTTTTTGTGGTTTATGACGCCCAGCTGAACATTGAAGAAAATAGACTGAAAGAAATAGCCTATTAAAACAGATGGATAGTTTGAACTTTTTACCTAAAGACCCGCACTGTTCGCTTATTTGTGGGATTACTGGGTGTGGGAAAACTGTCTTCGTGCTTGATTTGTTACAAACAGTCTACAGATTTCATTACGAGTACATTGTTATATTCTGCACAACCATTAAGCACAACAAGTCTTACAAAGAAAGGCAGTTTGTTTGGACAGACGAGAATATATTTTTAGTTGATCCTACTGACAAGCTAAGTGACTGTTTAGAACATTACTATAGGCTATTTGAGGGAACTGAAACGCTGTTTATTATTGATGACTGTTCAGCCGAACAAGACATTGTTAAAAAAAGAAGGACTCTGTCTAAGCTAGCCTTTAGCGGAAGACACGCATTAGTTTCTGTTTGGCTCTTAACTCAAAAATACAATGCCGTCTTAAAAGACTTTAGATCGCAGTTAAAATCAGTCATCTTATTCTATACTAAGGACAGGGATAGTTTTGAAGAATGTTTAAGTGAAAACTATATAATCAGGGACAAGGATGAACTAAAAAAAATAAAAGAGCAGTTAGAAAAATCTAAGCACGCTAAACTATGCTTACGGACTGACCCGCCAGTTCAATACGTTTGCTTATTATAGATTGCTCATTATAGATTGTTTATTATAGATTGTTTACTATAGATTGCTTATTATAGATTGTTTATTACAGATTATTTATTACAGATTGCTCATTATAGATTATTTATTACAGATTGTTTAATAATAAATTGTTTATATTAAAAAAATGTCTCGAGGGCCAGAATCAAAAGCGGAGTTAGCTCCTAAATGCGTTGCAGTAGAGCTAAAAGATCTAGCAGATACAACGGACTTTGATCTAATAGGAGCGGCAGGAAATGTTTATGGATTTGAGTACACAGACGATGGCGTTTACAAACGAATAGAAATTGAAGATAAAAAACGACAGCAATATCCTGCCCTGGAAGAGATAAGAAATCTAAGAGCAAACGATTTTGGTAAACACGAATACAAACTTCATAAACGAGAGAATGCTTGGGCGTTGCTTCCTGACATTAACTGGAATTTAAAGTTTGAACTACGAAGCCCCTATGTATACTTTGATAAGAAATACAATTTTAGAAAAGCTTTGAATGAAGGACGCCTTCTTGCTAGCCTAGTCCCAGGAACACAACAGAAAAAGCAGATTGAAATAACTAAGCAGGGCTCTGAATATATGCTGCGGAGAAAGAAGTCCTTAGCTGAAGTGGGGGGCGACACCGTCGGCTTAGAGTTTAACCCCAAACTAGAATCACTGCCTAGAAAAATGACGATGCTTTTTCGCTTATTTATTACTCCAAGGGAGTCTGATACTAGTTTGCCAGAGCATACGTTAATCAGAGGCGTACAAATAAAGTCTGAAAACTTGGGCGGTCCTCTTAGGCTTGTTATTGTTATTACTAAAAACGGGGATGAAATAAACACTTCTGTATCTTCTGACAAAGTCACTGTGATGGTTGACAATACTAAACTAACAGTGCTTGATTTTATTTTCATTAAGTATGTTGATTTTATTGCGTTTTACTCTGTTGATGAAGTGCTGCCAGAAGGGTTAATAAGAAGATATGTACAGGATTAAAAAAATAATCTTGTTTAAAATGGAAGACAGCCAGCAGTTTAGATTAAAGCACATGACTAAGCTTGAAGAGGAAATAGAAAGTGATTTGAACAAGTATAGGGTTACTAGAAAGAAATATGCTAAAGCTTTAAATGCCCTTTCTTATATAATCACCGGCTCATCAGTTGTAGCCAGCTTAAGCACCGGGTCTAGTGTCGCTCTTTTAGCTACTGGAGTTGGGGTACCGATATCCATAGCTTTTGGGAGTGTTGGTTTGGGTTTAGTTGCAATGTCCACGATTGTAAGTGCTGTTTTAAAGAAGCTAACACCCAAATTACAAAAGCACACCGCCATTGTAGCTCTAGCAACAGCAAAACTTCATTCATTAAGGCTGATTATAAGCAATACATTACTGGATGGAAAAGTAACAGACGAAGAATTTAAACGAGCCATGGCTGACGGTGATGATTACAGACGACAAAAAATCGACCTCCAAAAGAAATGGAGAAAGACTTTTACTTCGCAACAGGTAGACGCTGAGGCAATCAGAAAGAACATTGCAAAGCAGAACCCTGCAAACCCAAAAACGAGCATGATTTAATTATTGTATTACTTATATATTCGATCTTAAAAATGACGACCAAAGTAGTTACAGAGCTTAAAAATATATGCTGCGCCTTAGAGTTAATGATGGAGCTGGGGGCTAACGAAGAAGAGTTAAGAAACAAGTTTGGCGAATTAATTGCGGATCTTTTTGAGCACACAGATATTCGCGAAAGTGTAACCAACGTAATCAGTAAAATGTCAGATTCTTGGCCCAACCCAGTTATAAAGTGTATTGCCATTTTAGTTGATATTATGGCTCCTGATGACGTCGAATTGTCTATTTTTACTAGCTCTGAAGGAGCAGCTATTCAATTTAACTAAATTTTAGTATTTATATTTTTTGTATTACCTCAAATTAGTAAATATTAGCTAAATTTTAGTATTTTTTTTTGTATTACCTATTTATTTGATCTTAAAAATGACGATCACAAAGGCGATGGATGCCAAACCGGTGGGCAATATGTTCAGCGAATTAGTCATGGACATCATTAACCCCACAAACGTTCAGGAAAGCGTAACACATGCTATTTCTAAAATCCCAGGATCTCTTCAATTTAACCCGCCAGTAAAAGTGTTGTTGGCCATTCAGATTGAATATATAACCCCCCATGATTATAGTATACTAGTCTGGGTTTCAACTAGACAGAAAGAAGTAATCAGCTATTACGACTTTAATTCTGACTGGGCTGATTACATGCTTACACAGTTTAACCATGCGAGTGAAGAAGCAAAATTGCGCGGCTCCGGGTGGTCTGAAGGAACAGTCATTGAAATCAGATTAAGACAAACAAAGTTCTATCCTATTGTCGGCAATTCTTACATCCCTCTTCCAAGAGAGTTAGAGTTAAAACGAGCAGTCTTAAATATACATAATTCTGACAATATGTGTTTTATGTGGTGTGTTTTGGCACACTTACACCCAGTTAAAAATAATGCAAACAGAGTATCTAATTATGAAGCATACAAAGATAGCCTGAACTTTGATAACATAAACTTTCCAGTGAGTGTAGAAAGTATCGACCAGTTTGAAGAGCAAAACAAACCAATAACCGTAAGCGTATACACATGGAATTCAGTAGACAATCTAGCCCCTCTAAGGATCTCTCCCAATGCTCCCACTTTAGGCGACTCACTTGAAAATCATGTAGACTTGATTCTGTTTGCAGACGGTTCCAAGAGCCATTATGTATTAATTAGATCAATTAGCAGACTTATGGCCTATACTACAAACAATACAGCTAAACAAGAGCTTTGTAGAAGGTGTTTGGTCAGGATCCCATCTATAGAGGCAGCTGCTGAACATAAGAAACATTGTAAAAGTTTTGTAGACTGTAAAACCAAACTTCTGCCCCCACCAGGGTCTAAAGTTAGTTTTAAGAATGTACACAAAATGCAGATAAGCCCATACGTGGTTTATGCTGACTTTGAAGCGATCTTGCCACAGTACGATGGCCCTCAGCAAGACCAAAAAAACAACCTTATTGTCCCGCCATCAGATCTGTTCTTATGCATTTGTTGCTGTTAGGTCAGATGGCAGATACACAGAACCAGAGATTTACAGAGGTCCCGACGCAGCTGGTCGATTTTTGGAGCAGATGAAACACCTTCGCAATCAATTCTCTAATCAGCTGAACCTTTCAGACATTAAGATGACCCCCGAAGATGAAGAACGTTATAAATCAGCCACCCACTGCTGGATATGCAAATGCAAGTTATTAGGCGACACTGTAAGAGACCACGATCACATTACTGGCAAATTCAGAGGGGCCGCGCACAACAGCTGTAATCTTCAACTCAAGGTTGACCCCGAAAAATGGAAACTGCCAATCTTCTTTCATAACTTACGAGGCTATGATTCTCACTTTATCATGCAAGCAATAACTTCTGATTGTAAGAGAGTTAGCTGTATTGCACAATCATCAGAAAAGTACATGACCTTTACTGTAGACTGTTTATCCTTCTATGACTCTGCCCAGCATCTGATGGGGAGTTTGAGTAAGTTAGCAGAATCTCTACAAGACTGTCCAATCACTAAACAATATTTTGACCCATCTTTAGTACGTAAAGGCGTTTACCCTTATGAATACATGGACTCGTGGGAGAGGTTGACGAGCAAGCGCTGCCACATAAAGACGACTTTTACAGCCGTCTTAGAGGCGGAGGCATATCTGACGCCGACTATGAATACGCACAGAAAGCCTGGACAGAATTACACTGTCGAACGATGGGCGATTATCACGATCAATACTTGATGGCCGACGTGTGTTTATTGGCAGACGTCTTTCAGAATTACAGAGCTACTTGCATGAAACACTACGGTCTAGATTCATCACAGTACATCTCTGCCCCGGGGCTGTCTTGGGACGCATTCTTGAAGTCTACAAACATTCAGATCGACTTAATATCTGTCTGGATACACTCCAGATGATTGAAGACGGACTGAGGGGAGGCATCAGTATGGCCTGTCATTCTTACCGCAGAGCCAATAACAAGTATTTAGACGACTATGACCCCACCAAACCATCCAACTATCTGATGTACTTAGACGCCAACAATCTGTATGGGTGGGCCATGAGCCAGGCACTGCCATTAAGAAACTTCAAAATGATAAACGGGCCTCATGACGTTGATCGGGTGGTAGGACTATTGTCGCAGCTTACGCCCGATAATCCAATAGGACTAATCTTAGAAGTAGACTTAGATTATCCTAAAGAATTGTACGGCCCCCATAATGATTTCCCCTTAGCCGCAGAAAGATTAAAGATGAGTCCCGCAGAGCCGCCTAAACTCGTGCCTAACCTCTTTAACAAAACTAAATATGTCTGTCATTATCGACTGTTACAGTTTTACTTAAGACACGGACTAAAACTTACTGCCGTTCACCGAATAATTACTTTCGACCAAGGGCCTTTCATGAGACCATACATCATGAAGAACACCGATCTTAGGACTGCGGCCACTGACGCTTCAGAAAAAGACTTTTTTAAACTAATGAACAACAGCTGTTTTGACAAGACGATGGAGAACGTACACAATCGTAAAGATGTAAGATTAGTTACGAAAGAAAAACAAGCAATTAAGCTTGTCTCTAAACCTAACTACCAAGACTTTAGACGGTTTAGCGATGACCTGGTTGGAGTTATGATGAAGAAACAGAATGTGAAGTTGGACAAGCCGGTGTTTATCGGGTTTGCCGTGCTAGAGTTGTCAAAATTGTTAATGCTTGAATTTCTATACGACTACTTTAAACCGCTGTACCCAGAATCAAATGTCCTTTACACAGACACTGATAGTTTTATTCTGGACATCCCAACTGAAGACTTTTACAAAGACTTAGAGGCGGAGGTAGCCAAAGGGGCTGATGGGTGGTACGACACATGCGACTACCCAAAAGATTCGCCTTTACATTCAACTGTGAACAAGAAAGTGATTGGAAAGATGAAGGATGAACTTAATGGGATGGTTATACAAGAATATGTTGGCTTACGGGCAAAGATGTATAGCATTGCTACCCAGACTTCTGTAATGAAGAAGGCTAAGGGTATAGGTAAAGAAGTTGTCAACAAAAAAAAAAAGTCACGACGACTACAAGCAGGCTCTCTTTGAGCGCAAAGTATTTTATCACACAGACGTTAATCTGCGCTCTACTCTTCATCAAGTAAACACAACTGCTGTTAATAAAAAGTCACTAGACTCTAACAATAGCAAGCGAACTTACATCAATTCCGAGCTTTCATGCGCTATAGGCCCCCCGGAGAGCCAACTTGGCTGACTTAAATTAAGATCTTAACTAGTACTTAACTAGTACTTAACTTAAGATCTTAACTAGTACTTAACTTAAGATCTTAACTAGTACTTAACTTAAGATCTTAACATGACTTGCACCTAACTTGCACTTTACTTGCCCTTTACTTACACTTAACTTGTTATAACTGACCTAACCAGTACTTAGCTTGTACTTAGCTTGTACTTAACCAGTACTTAGCTTGTACTTAACCAGTACTTAACAACACATTTAAAAAAAACTAATTTATATAAAAAATGGGTCTACAGCAGGAGGTTGTACTTTTTTTGCAGAAGCTGGTTCTTTTACTGTTTTTGTGGGGGTTTGTGACTTTGTTGCTAAGTATGGCTTTAGGCGCTTGTATACTAAAAGTCCTCCACCAACAACAATACTCCCCAGCACATAATAATACATCTTATAGTTTGATTGTGTTGTTGTTGGTGGCGGCGGCGGTGCTGGTGCTGATGTTGTATTACTATCTAATAATTTTTGTTTTGCTGTTTGGTTTGCTTTTTGCAGTCTGTTGTATTCAACTAGTTTATGACCGGCCTTAACACGCCCAGGACTTTTAGCTTTAGTAACACTACTCACTTGCGGGACACTCAGTTGTGGATTCACTTGTGGGACACTCGCCTGTAAATTCACTTGTGGGGCACTCGCCTGTAAATTCACTTGTGGGGCACTCGCCTGTGGAGTCTTCTCCTGCTCGCTCATTTTTTTAGTGCGATTAAAATTAATATGATTGAAATTAATATGTTTGAAAGTAATTAATCCCATGATAAATGGACATAGCAACGTCCCAAATCTATAATACATGTCACATGCAAGAGATTCTAGGGACTTGGTTAAAACCGGATCTTGTGTTAAGTCATATTTTAAATCTTCTTCTGAATCAATCGGCGCTATCTTGCCTACTAACTTAGCATATAAACTAATTATTGTCTGCCCCACTGATCTAACCATTTTTGATCCTAGCTGTGCTTCGTACCTAGCGTAATACTTCTCAACGTCTGATGTAGACAATTGCTGAATCTGTTCGATACTTAGTTCAACGCCTAAATACTGCCTGGTTTTCCCACATGCAGCTAGAGAGTATAATCTTTCTTTATGACAGAGGTCTGCTGCCTCCTCACACTTTAATAGCTCGTCACAATCCATTTTAAAGCCCTTTTTAAAAAGCAATAAAAAAATAAAACCATGAGTTTAACGCTGGTTAATTATGCAGTGCCTATTGTTGGTGTTATAGTTTACTCAACCCTAGCAAAATGTTTGTTAAGAATAAAACCGCCCAACATGGGAAAGATAGAAGATTCGCCGAAACTAGTTACAACCTTATTTTTAGCTCTAGCAACAAAAGATTATCTGATTAAAAGCACATAGACAGTCTTTCATATTATGATTATTTTAATTATTTTTTTAGTTAATAAAAAACATGAGCGAAAAAAAGATTATTAATACGATTTACCACTCTGCTGTAATCAGCGGTCTTAGTATAGGATATAGCACGTTAGCAAAAAACATGCTTAAAATGAGGCCGGCCGATCTAGGAAGGTTAGACATTGAGGATGTCGTTAAGGTTATAGCTGTAATAATGGCAGGGATTGCCTCAAAAGACTTTCTTGTTGCACAGGGGATTATCCCAGAAAACATCAATGCATAGAAAGATTGATTTATAAAAAAGATTGATTTATAAAAAAGATTGATTTATAAAAAAAGATTCATTCATTTATAAAAAGATGTCCGGATTAGTTCTGATGGTGGGAGGAGCTATTGTTAATGCGTTGGCTTTCTCTGGCAGCAATTATATGTTTAGTAAATTGCGGTCTGATGAAGAGAGAGAGCGCCATAACAAGGCAATGGAAGATTTAGCTAAGGCAAGAGACGCTTACGAGAAAAGGAGAATTGCTCACTTAGACTTTATTAATAAAAAGTTAAGAGAGCAGGGACATGCAGAGCACACATTTACAGACGTTGATGAAGCAATGAATGAATATTACTTAGTGACAGGAAAGAAGTTTCTAACATCGTCACCGCCAGAACTGTCTGACATTTATGAACCATCTGAGGATCAGAAAATGGTAGAAATAGGCTTTATTATAGGCGCTATGGGAGCAATCTTTCTTCTTGCATATTCAATCTAAAAAAACATTGTTAAAAATGTAATAAAAACAGTCTCTTATGGACAATACAAAGTACAAAATATATTATTCACCTGGAGGGTATTGGAAAGGAAAGGCCGCTATTGATAAACTGAGTAAAGCTGCTAGGGTGTCTGAATCAGAGGCGAAAGACTGGCTTTCAAAACAAACGATCTGGCAAATATATCTGCCTGCCCCAAAAAGAATAATAAGGCCTCGATTTGTTAACTCAGTTCCTAATGACACCCACCAGATGGACTTGTTGTATCTTCCACATGACAAAGTTAGAAGAAAAAAGTTTAAGTATGCTCTTACAGTTGTTGACATGGCTTCAAGATATAAAGACGCTGAGCCTTTAACGGATAAAAGCTCAACTGCTGTGGCTGTGGCTTTACAACAAATATACATGCGAGGTCCATTAAAGTATCCTAGGTTGATCCAGGTTGATGATGGGAAAGAGTTTAAAGGAGCTGTAAACCAACTGTTTTTAAGACATTGGGTTACAGTCAAGAGAGGGATCCCATGCAACCATAGCTCCCAGGCCCTAGTAGAAAACTTTAATAAGAATCTAGCTGAGCGCCTGTTTACCTATCAATATCATAGAGACCTTATGGACAGAACACGCAACACAGAATTGGTCAGGAGATTGCCGGCAGTCTTACGCGCCATGAACAATGAAGAATTTAAAGCAACGGGCCTTAAGCCGGTGAACGCGATCAAATTAAAAAAAAATTAGCATTACTGAAGACATCCAAAGTAATCAAAAACTCTTGCCTTTTGGACTAAAAGTAAGATACTTGTATGCGCCCGGAGAGGCGGAGGGCGATGTTAGAATTAGAGCCACAGACCCTATATGGAGCGTAGATGTATATGAAGTTGAAAGAATTATGAAAACAGCCCCTCCCGTGTATTATTTAAGAGAGACTCTTTCTTCTAGCGGTGCTACTACGTCTGAAAAGCCTGCCCCTAAAAGATCGTTTGTTCGCGAAGAGTTGCAAGTTGTCCCACCAAACACAGTGCCTGTTAGTTAATCAGAGAGAAAGTTTAAATGTGCGGTTCTAGAGCAGGAAAATTATTTTGCCTGCAAACCCCACTTTTCACGCAATTAGATTTGTTTAATTTTGTAGGGTTTTAGCTATTTTTTTTGATTAAGAGAATTTGATTATGTGAAAAGGGGGGTTTGTGGGCGAAATAAGATTGCTGATCTAGAACAGACATTTTAACTTTCTCTACACTGTATCTTTCTGTTTGTTCAGCACTCTAAACCATTGGATAACTTCATAACTATTTTTCCAGAGGTTGTATTCAGTGTTTGTTTTTATGTCCTCTATTGCTTTTCCAGGATTTTTTTTACTAATTTTGCCCAATTCAGATTTTGATGGGTTTATTAGTCTACAAGTAGGATTGTTGTGGAAGTTAGGTTTGTGGTCTTTGAGGGTTATAAAAGCTTCTTTTGTTGCTGTTGCTTCTATCCTATCACCTAAATCCATCTGGTGCACAAGTTTTTTTTCTTTTTTGCAGATGTTGTCATATGTAGTCTTATCAGTTTTTATATAATTTTTCTGAATATTTTTGTTGAGGAGTTGAGAATACTCACTAGATTCCATTTTATAGAAATTGCTTGTCTTGTCAGCCTTTATAAACATTTTTTTTTATCATTTTGGATTTGTTTTATGTTATTATTCAATGTTGTTTGGAAGTCATTGTGTGATTTTCTGAATTCAATATT
>CM065744.1:42725471-42747971 GCA_033310375.1 Conus canariensis
ACACACACACACACACACACACACACACACACACACACACACACACACACACCTTTAAGCGCGTCATCGTCCGTTTACGTATACGTTTTCATACGTCATTTCCTATACGTATTTATTTGTTTTTCTTTCTATGTCACAACTCCTGACGACGGCCTATGACCGAAACGTTGTCGTTTTACCTTTTTAAAAAAAATCCTCATAAAATCCTCAAAGACATTTATTATTCATTTCTACTTGAAGATCTGCGGTCAAAAATCTGTTTAATTGTTTTAAGTTGGTTGTGAAGTCTCTCTCTCTCTCTCCTCTCTCTCTCTCTCTCTCTCTCTCTCTCTCTCTCTCTGTGGGTGCGCGCGCGCGCGCGCGCGCGCGCGTGTGTGTGTGTGTGTGTGTGTAAGAGAGAGAGAGAGAGAGAGAGAGAGAGAGGGCAGACAGACAACACAGAGAGATAGAGAAAGAGACAGACAGACAGACAAGAGAGAGAGAGAGAGAGAGAGAGAGAGAGAGGAGAGAGAGAGAGAGAGATGATATTTCCTTGTTCCTAGAAGATTTCATAGAAGATTTCATTGTAGATGTAAACCTACACACTTTGGAGGAATTAAGTGAACTGAATAGAGACATCCATTTCTGTGACTGAATTTGGCATTTTAACTGTGCAAGTGTTTCTTACTTACTGCATTCCAGACTTTCTTTATCTGTACCGATCATTCTTCAAAATGTTAGAATTCTCTCATCGATGTAAAGTAGCTAAGGTCTGCTTCACATGAGTAGTAATAAACTCCTGAAGATTTCTTTCTTTGTTTCTGTGACGTTTCTGTCGAAGGATGAGGTAAGTATAAAGGAACGGGTTTAACGCCGAGTTCAAGGGAAGAACAATAATCCCCAGTGCTACATTGATCTCCACTGGTATAGCGACATCCAGCTTGGCCAAGAGTCCACAGACACCAATGGGGAACCAGCACAGAAAGTCTGACATGGCGATGACCAGGAGACGACGAGCAATGGTCAGCTCATTGGATTTGGATCTGGTTCTGTCTTTGACGCCAGCTGTCGCTTTACGCATCAACCCATCATCTGCAATTGTGTTGGATCTGAATGACCAGTAGATAAGTGCCTGACCAAATGCAATCAAGAGGAACATGACTAGGTTAACTATAATCATGACACTGAAAGAGTAAAGACGACCGGGAAAGTCAGCTCTGGTGACGGGCAGAGGGATGCAGATTCCTGTCTGGCTGTAGAAGGCCCAGTGGGACGTCACAGGGAGTAAAGGTACTGAGGCCAGGATCACTCCTAGTCCCCAGCTGATAGTGCAGGCTACTTGTGCTGACGTTACTCCGAAACGAACATGGCTGAAAGGAAAGCGGATGACTAGAAAACGATCCACAGTGATGAGAAAGATGAGGAATGACGATACCTCACAGGAAACAAAGGAAAGAAACCCTGCAGAGCTGCACACTGCACTGTGTTTCCACGCCTTCTCCATCCATAGGTATCGGCCTGCATATATATGATCAGCTACTGCAATTACCAACAGGTAGACCCCCATCAGTAAATCTGACACAGACAGGTGAATGACAAATACCACGTAACCAGCTTTGCTTTTCTTCCCAATAAACGTCTGCATGCGATACACAACACTTGCAAGATTTCCAAGTAGAGCAAGACCAGCAAAGACAGCAATAATTATTTTGTACAAGTTCGTCATTAACAAATGTCCACATGAGGACATTTCGTCCAGAGGCGCTACACATTTTCCAGTGAAAGTAGCTGGCAACATAACTGAACAGCACAACCTGTAGTTGTCACTAAAGACTTCCTGTAAATCCCTCATGTCTTTCATGAAGTCAGGACCGAAGTCAGAGGTGGGACAACCACGCAGATTGAGAACTTTCAGTGACCCGAACAGTTGTTTTCCTGTCAATGAGTCAAGTCCACTGTGGGACAAATCTAATACCTGAATTTGAGGCATGATTTCCGACCACATTTGCAGGTTGAAACTCTGATTCAGAACTCGGGAAAGATTCAGTAACACTATTGATATTAATCTGTATATTCTGTTGACATTAGAAATGCTAGAGGACAGAGGGTTTCCAGCAAGAACTAGTTCCTTGAGATTTTTAAGCTGTAGTAGGTATCTGAGTCTGATATCACGCAGCTGGTTATCACTGAGATCGAGTATGTGAAGATTAGGTAGTATCATATAAGTTAATTCTGTCAACCCACATGCACCAATACCCAGGTAAATCAGCATGGTTTTACCTGAGATTTCATCTAAGGTCAGCCCAGTACCTCTGGCTTCAAGAAATCGGAGATATAGAGAGGGTTCAGTCTGAAATAAGTGATTGCCATAACAGGCACACTTGTCAGGACAAGATTCCATTTCTTTGCACATAAGTTCGTCATCGAAATGTGGACAGTTGGGCACACCGTCACAGAGGTGGTTCACGTGCATACATATTGTTCTGTCAAGTAGAAGACACCGGTAAAACCCTGGACATGTATACGCATCGCAGTCAGCTTCGTCCTCATGACCTGGACAATCTGCTATGCCATTGCACCGAGTGTAGACAGGTAAACAGTAGCCCTTGACAGGACACATGAAGTGTGTTTCTGGACACTGAGTAGTGTTGCTAGGGAGAGGAATCACGGTGAAACTTCCTGGCCTGTCAAAATTGACCAGAGCTGGGGGCATTGTTTCAGTAAACCTCATTTCAACCTTTGCCTTGTCACATCCTTTCTCATCTTCGAATGTTGTGCAGTCTTTTACTCCATCACATATTTTGTTTGAATGTATGCACTAACAGAAACAAAAAGCATTCAGTCATTCCTCGTCTTCTTTCTCTTACTTCTTCCTTGTGGACTGCTACTACTACCACCACTACCACCACCACCACCACCACTACTACTACTACTGCTGCTGCTGCTGCTACTACTACTACTACCACAACTACTACTGCTGCTGCTGCTGCTGCTGCTGCTACTACTACTACTACCACAACTACTACTGCTGCTGCTGCTGCTACTACTACTACTAGCACCACCACCACCACTACTACTACTACTACTACTACTACTACTACTGCTGCTGCTGCTGCTGCTGCTGCTACTACTACTACTACTACCACAACTACTACTGTTGCTGCTGCTGCTGCTGCTACTACTGCCACTACTTCTGCCATTATTACTGCTATTTCCCATCTCCTCTGTCACTGATGTTGTTGCTGCATCTGCTTTTGCTGCTGCTGCCATTGCTGTATCATTGTTGATGCTACTAATGAAAACAACTCTGTGTGTGTGTGTGTGTGTGTGTGTGTGTGTGTGTGTGTGTGTGTGTGTGTGTGTGTGTGTGTGATGGTTTCCAATCGGTTTCAGCAGGTTTCTTTCAGTTCCCAGAGAATGTTTCACTCACCTCACATTCAGAGGTGGGCTTCAGTTAAACTAATACTAACCATCATCATCCTCAAGATCATCATAATCGTCTTCATTAACATCATCATCACCATCATCGTCGTCGTCGTCGTCTTTGTCACCATCATCATATATCATCATCATCATCATCATCATCATCATCATCATCATCATCATCATCATCAACGTGGTCGTCGTCGTCATCATCATCATCATCATTATCATCATCATCATCATCATCATCATCATCATCATCATCATCATCATCATTTGTTATGTGCAATATCCCATAATAAAGGCTCGATGCATATCAAGCACATGCGCATAAAAACACTAGACAACCTTACAAATCTAAACAAACAAGACGAGACAACGACGACGACAACAACAACAATAAATATGCGGTGCATTCTTCTCTGTGGTTTGTGAGTTAACTTGTAACTTTCTCGAAAACGTAATAGTGAGGGCTGTAAGCAAAATGATGGGGACAGAGTGGACAAAAGCACCAAATTTTGTGGAGATGTTTGTTAGGCCCTGTAGTAACAATTTTTGATATGTTCCACAAAATCAATCTCAGCTGATGTTCTCACGTGACATGTATCAAACAAATGATGACGCGACAAATGTAAAAAGTCAACAAAAAGTTTTTTTCCGGCTTGCTAATGGTTCAATTTTTATTGGTCACTTTGCCTAATTTTGACAAATTACAGACACAGGAATCCAAACAGACTATCTACGAAGAATTAGTATGAAAGAAGAGAGAATGAAGAACATATTTATAAGTGAGCATGGTGTATGATGCAATGAAAATTACATATTATCTATGCAGATCATGGTTGACTTACTCAGATACATTTTGCTGTCTTAAAAAGTCTCTCTGCCAGCGGGTAATGCCATTTTTTTTTTTAATTTTTAATGCAAACCAAAGTAAATCTGTAATTAAACAAAATGCACATGTTATCTTTCACCATAATCGTTGTGCAATTATAAACTAAATTATTGTCCTGCTATCATACCAAGATGCCAAAAACAATATAAGAGTGGTGTCAACACATGAAAGCTGTAATTACTGTCAAATCAAAACACCACCACCATGAATTTAGGATAGCATAATATTATTAGGTTGACATAGTAGACGCCATCACTTTCAAACAAGTATGGTATAAAGGCTTCATGTGCAGTCACTGAGCAGCAGCTTTGCCGCAAAACGTTTGAGTTCATCCAGTCAAATGTTTATATGCAGCTGACATCTAATCCTTCATGCAGTTACACTTGCAAAGGTCTGTACATCTCCACTGGGCTTTTTTGCAAGAACATCTTCCAGTACAGCCAGCAGCAGCTTTGCAGCTACACTTGACAAGTTCACTACATATTTCTGAAGCAATTGGTAAAGTTGTCCACAGTGGAATCCAACAACAAGCGGTGGCGTCCATTTTCCAGCCCCATCTTTCTGGAGTTGGTATTTGCTGCTGAGATTGACCGCTTGTTGTCCAGATTCCAGCTTGGCAGACACAATGCTTTGTGTGTTGCAGGAAAGCACCTTGTGTGGGAGGAATAGTGTCCATAGTTTTGCTTTGTTGGCAAAACATTTCCCTGCGAGCCTCATTCACAGTCCGCTTGTCTTCTGGTATATGAGGACGGTGAAGCACTCCAGAAGTTTGAAGTTCTCATCACTGATGTCCACTTCTTTGAAAGGGTGACTGATGATGTCATTGAAGGCCTTGGTCACATTAGGGAAAGATTTCCAAGTCTCCCAGGCACACATTTTTCCCTTTCCAAGAAAGGCTGATACAGTATCGCAGCCTGTGAAGCTGTGGAAAACTGGCAGGGCAGTTGACATTTCTTTGCCAAGCGTTAGGGCCAGAGCGTTAATATGAATGTGGGAAAAGCTCCTTCCTGTGCCAAACCCAACCCAAATGTTCAGTGTCGGGCATGTCTTGCAGGTGGTCAAACTTGCCAATCAATATGATACTAACATTGGTGTCCAAGGTGCGAACAAAGCAAGTCTTTGATTCTTGGTGTAATGCATCTTGCACATGGAAGAGTATTCTGGTATCGGCCTCTTCCTGGTTGCAGGCAGGTATGACGTGGTCGCTTCCTCTGATGGCAACATTTGCTCCTTGTGTCACCACCACTGTTTTGCCAGGAGGAAATTCACTGCTTTCATTCTTCTTGGACAGAAATTCGAAGAATTCCTCCTTGTTTTCTGCATCATGCAGGAAGTCCTGCTGCTGTCCTGGGATTTTGTTCTTGCCAGACACCTTTCTTCTCATGCATTTTCCTCTCTTTTCTCTGGCAGAACCTTTGATGCTGTTTTTGAGATACCTGTCCCAAACAATGTCAAGCCCGTCTGCAGTCTGAAGCTGATGCCGCACATGAGGCAAGAACACGTCGGCAGCGTAGTCCTCAAATGTCTTCACGCCACTAACAGGTAGAACGTGCACCACAGCTGCGCCGTCAAGCACCTTCACATCAAAAGTATCAGGTAGATCTTTCTCACATGTTTTCTCCAAAGATGAGAATAGCTCAGGAGGAGTGTCAAGGACTATCATTTCTGGATGTTGCTCATCCTCATCGAGTTTCTCCAAGGCTTCTGCCAGTTCAGTTGTGTCATATGGGTGAACATCGTCCAGTAAGTGTGGAGCAGATGCCTCCACTGTCTTTGTTAAACATGTAAGTAGATTAGATTTCTTTCCGAGACGAAGTGTTCCTCTGTCAGACAAAGAAGGAGGGAACGGGTGGTTTTCATGGCTGAAAAAGGAAGCCATATCAGACTCTCTGAGTTGTGCCACGGTGTATAGTCTGGAGAAAAGGCTGACATCAGTCTTCAAATTTGTAATCTTGTCTGCATGTTTGCTTTTGTCTTTAGGAGTTGGACACTTGAACAGACGCAACGAGTTCCTTTTGATGGGATTATGAATAGATCTTTCACAATCAGTCAGAACTGAGTTGCAGTAGTCGTTGTACTGGTGTTCGCCAAGATAATCAATGGTGCGGACTGTATGCATGACAGAATCATTGAGGACATCATGAGAGTCTAATGTCAGTAATTCTCCACTGTCAGTCAAGAAAGGATTGCCCATTTCTTTGAACACTCTTGTAACGCTGAGAGTTTGTTGTTTGAAACACTGTTGAGTTCACAAACCTTCTCTATGATGAGAGTGTTTTGCACAGTTTACTCTTGAACAGTCTTCAAACCCAGTCAGCATGCGTGCCTGTTCTGGACCTGCCAGTACCCATTTTCGGAGAGCCGATGGGTTTTCTGTAAGCCCTACTGCTCCACCAGAACCTTTTACAAAGTCATCATTTTGTTCATGAGTCTGATCTAATGGCATACTTGAGAACTTGTTTGCCGTTTTTGAAACAACCCAATGACTATGCTCAACAAATTCTTCCAAGGTAGAAGGCGGAAGATTTTCCATGTCTCGAATGTGAACAGGAACCCAGCGGGCATAGTTTAGATGGTCCAGGGCAAAGAATCACTTGGCCAGAGCTTTCAGGGAACCCACATACAATGCAAAGTCAGCCTCACGATGTGCTCTGACAAACAGAAGAACAAGGAGTTCAAGTCTGAGTATGGTGTCCCAATACTGAAATGTGGGGCTCTTTCTCACCATTTCTTGTAGCCAAGCTTCTTCTGACTCTTCTGCTTCCGGCTGCAAAGTGAGGAATGCTTCTTTTTGGAGTTTTGTCAAAACGACAGCGTTAACTTGAGGGGCATGGCGTGTTCTGGTTAAGTGAGAACAGCTCAGAAACGACTGTGCTGTGCCTGATGAAGCAATCCCTGCCTGTGTCAGTGCATTGGTCCACTCAGAGCAATCTAAGTAATCACGACAGTCTTCCACAGAGCCATTTCAGTATGCAAGCCCCCAAACATGACTACAATCTTGTCCTCACCATGTGTTTCAGGCCATTTCCATTGGACGTACTTGGCAAGAGCAAACAGTGGAGCATCCATTGCAATCACCGGGATTTGTCCATTGTTGAGAAAATCTGTCGAACGACGCACAATGTCCATGCCGTGTTTGACCATTGCAGCTGTAGCTGCCTTTTCATAGAAGAAAGGCATCAGTTGGGGCAGAACAGGTGTTTTCTCCTTGAAAGATGACTCATCTTGCTGAGATGCATGATAAGCTGACCAAGCCACTCAGTCCCCCTTGTCCAGCTTGTCTTTCTCAATCAGATCCAGAGCTGTTTTAACCCAGTTTCTCCTCCATGGCTGCCTCCATATTTGTCATGACAGTCTGACTGAGGCTCTTCTTTGGAACTTCAACTGCAGATTCTTTTAAGGATGCAGCTGGTACAACACTGAAACTGTCGGGCAAGGAGAAATCTTTTTTTTTACTCTGTGGAAGAAGAGTGATGGCCTCTCTTTTCTGTCCGTTGTTGGAGGGAGTGGGCGACTGAAAGAGGCTTATTCCAGTTCCGTGAAAGGAACCTTCGGCTGTGGTGCTTGAAGGATTGTGGTCCAGATTATCCATTGCACCCGCGGTGAACAGTCCAATACGAAGCTGAGACGGACAGACAACGCCTTCTCTTTGTGCGTTCTGGCAAACTGCAGAGGCTAGTTGATTCTCAAGCTGAAGAATCCGAGAATAGCTGACACTGAGGCCCAAGTTATGCAAACGAGTGATCCCTTTTTTTGGACCACGTCAGTGTGTGTTCATTCAACCCTATGTACAATGGCAATGGGGGCTCAGAGGACAAAGAATGTCGCTGCTTTGCCCCACTCTTAGCCGTTTTGTGCAGTTGAAGATTACTGTCTGACATATTGCGTAGCCTGTGTTTCTTGAGTTTCTTGATTTTTCAAAGTAGGTCCTTTCAACATCATTGGGACAAGCATTTTCGGTGTTATTGGTATTGAGACTTCTTGGCAATTTAGTGAAAAGGTTGCATCAAAATGAAATCCTCCAAACTGGAAAATGTCATCTCTGATGATTTTGGCAGCTTTTGCCAAAATGGAAGCATCTTCTTCATAATCAGTGTAGGCGTGTTTCAGCATTTGCCTCATTCCTTGATCAAAAATAAGCACCACATTTTTTCCATCATTTTGTTTTTTGTGCTTTGTGAAAGAAGTGGAGAATTTGTTCTTTGAAGCGCACTTTGTTGACTTCTTCCTGAATTCCAAGTGCAGCTAGAAGTGCTTCATACATGTGCCGCAACTCAGAAGACTTGAAACAGAAAGTCCCATCTTCTACTGAAATCTCTATGTCGCTTGTCAGCTCAATAAAAGCCCAAGCTTCTTTTTTTCTTTTTTTTTTCAATTTGACTCCCATCAGAATCTTTTGTTTTCTTTGAACCCTCAAGAAAGTGCGATGGCGCTTCTGGAACTCAATGAGACAGTTCAAATGGTACATGCCATCGACAGGTACTACATCTCCAGCAGCAGTTCTTGATAGTACTGCTCAACCACCTTTTTCTATAACAAATAAACAATTACAAAATACAACAATTATAATTCTTAGTTTCTTTTAGTCCAGTGGCTTCTTGGATGACACTTAAAATAATGAATCCATTCGAAGAGTCTTTTATCATTTAAGTAAAGTCAGTTGTCAAAGACACGACCACAACCAATAATTTGTCTGCAGTCGCCACGCTTTGTGAATTAAATCGTCTGTTTCTCGGAAACTATTGTGTGCTACCTTGGAACATATCAAATCTGCAAGCATACAGCATGTAGACCACCTAGAGAAAATATGGTACTTTTGTCCACTCTGTCCCCATCTCATCGAATAGTGGGTCTTACAGCCCTCACTATAAGTCTCAAGTTCAGTTTGGAAGGTGTTCAAGGTTTGCATGTTGTTCCACATGATACAAGTTTGACAAGGTAATAGTCTTTGGCCAAATGATTGAAGATCATTATGGGGTACACGGAGGGTGTTCTTCTTTCTTTAACCTGAACTGGATGTGAAGGAGTGGGATGGCTGAGAGATCTGAAGGGGAGAAGGGGAGATAGAATGGTACAGATTCATTATAACAACGGAAAGCCAACATAGCAATCTTGAATTTAATTCCAGATGCAATCAGCAGCCATTAAGTGTTATCAGTGGTCGAGTGACATGATAGATAGATAGATAGATAGATAGATAGATAGATAGATAGATAGATAGATAGATACAAAGGTAGGTAGGTAGGTAGGTAGGTAGGTGGGTGGGTAGGTACGTAGATAGGTAGGTAGGTAGATAGATGGATAATTACACTGTTGCAGAGAGAGAGAGAGAGAGAGAGAGAGAGAGAGAGAGAAGAGAGACAGAGACAGAGACAGAGACAGAGACAGTGAGACACATGATAAATAGATAGATAGATAGATAGATAGATACATAGATACATAGATACATAAATAGATAGATACAAAGGTAGGTAGGTAGGTGGGTGGGTGGGTACGTAGGAACGTAGGTAGGTAGATAGATGGATAATTGTACTGTTGCACAGAGAAAGACTCGTGACTCGTGACTTTAATGTGAGGCCATCAGCCTATTCACATGAGTACACAACAAGAAATAAATCAATTTTATATAATTAGAACAAAATGTACCATGACTGCAACCAAGCATTCTTCCATGACAGTATGCACATGCAGAATTCTATCTCAATTATAAATCAATACTTCTTGATACATTCTTCCCCACAAACGCGATGCAAGTATATACACCAACATTCTCAAAACTCATAACACTAATACTGTCAATACTAGCACGCAAAACACATGCCTCCTATCTCAATCCCCGCATCACATTCTCATCCACATACACAGTGAAGACCTTTCATCCCCGCATCGTACAATTCTCCAGAAAGTCGTACTATTTTAAGCATCTTTTGTTTACATCATTTACGCATGCGCAAAATAAGCCTATTGCCCTGCAAAGGTAAACCCCGAATCTTGGGTCTACATAACAAAGCTGCCATGCTAACCGTTGACACTCAGTGTGTGTTCTTCTGTGGTAAAGTTCGTGTGGTGCTGGACTTGTATTGTTTATATTCATTGGATTTAGCAGCCCCATGGATAAATTACTATAACCTTGTTGCTTTCCATGTGTCAGGCTGGTACATTCCTTCAGTTATTTTCACTTTAATTGTGGTTTTCCCTATTTCTTTTCAGCCTGTGACTCTGTCGTATCCTGTCTCGTGAGTCTTGTTGACACTTGACTCGTACACATGTGTCTAGATTGCCTGTTGACCAGAGGAGTCTCTTGATGGTCGGATCCCTAGAATTCAAACTTTAACCATTCAAAACAACCGTCGAAAAATAATCAAAATGCATATAATAGCTATCATTATTCAAGTTCAAAACCATACTCATAAGTTATAATATGATCTATGGGCAGCCATTTCATAGCAAACGATCCAGCCAAGATTCAACAGGCAATTCTCATTTCTACATCCACTCTCTCTCCCACCCTCACTCCCACTGCCTCCCACCTTCGCCCCAACCGCCTCACGCTCCACCCCCCCTCCCCCTCTCTAAGCAGAGAGTGAGAGGGAAAGAACGGGCGAGAGAGACGGACAGAGGGAGACTGGCACTGTGTGCGCGTGGCGGAGTGAATCTCTGACTCTGCTGACTTGCGTGCTGACCTACATCTAAACAATTCCTTGTTCGTACCTTGCTGTTTGCTGAACTGGCCTAGTTCTTGTCCTACTTTCCGTTTCCTGGTTTATCTTTTTTACATACTTCATCACTTCATGGTTAATTATTTATCTATGTTTCCTTTTGTGTTCATTTCGTAGTTTTACATGTGCATATATACGATTTCGTTACTTACTAACCTTCTTCTTCTGTACATGTTTCCGTTACCCTTGATTCTATTATATGCCTTTCCATACTCATTAACTTAACATTCATATACCTAGATACCCCCCCCCTCCTCACACGGTGGCCATTTTTATAATGTTTTCCAGTCTCTTCATTGCTTCCTTCCTAGACCCCAGGTGGACGTGTTTTGTGTAAATCCGCAGTTGCCCCCAGTGAGAGACAGAGAGGAGACAGAAGAGAGAGAGAGAGAGAGAGAGAGAGAGAGAGAGAGAGAGGCAGACAGAGACAGAGACAACTAGACATACAGAGAGAGAGAGACAGGACAGACAGACAAACAGACAGAGAGAGAGAGAGAGAGAGAGAGAGAGAGAGAGAGAGAGAGAGAGAGAGAGAGAGAGAGAGAGATCTGTCTGTAACCATAGTCAAACATGTTACCTGTCCCTGACCACAATCAAACATATGTTGCACACACGGATTGTACTGACAAAAGGTTTCATCACTGTTTTTAGGACAGTCTTGACTCCAGTCACACACCAGGCTGAAAGGAATATAGTCGCCAGTCGTTTTACATGTGAAATAAGGAGTTGTTTGTGTTAAGGAGGATTGGCACATCAGGGTGTGTGACATGCTTCTGTCTTCTGGCTTCTTTTTACACACACTGCGGGGGTCACAGGCGAAGATCCCAAGAGTCAAATGCCGCAAAGGACATAGGACGACAGGGGCTGCAGATGATGTTATGTTAAGGCCTGTTGTGCCTATGAAAACCCTTTCTTTATGTCTTTCATATGCGAGATCTGCCTCTTGGCATAGTTGGATCAGACAGAGTTTTGAAGCGAAGGACATCTTCTCTGGAAGAAGAAGAAGAAGAACGAGAAGATTTTAAAGAAGATTGGAGGACAGAGAGAGAGAGAGAGAGAGAGAGAGAGAGAGAGAGAGAGAGAGAGACGGAAACTTAAATCATGATCAGGCCATTGCCCCTCATGAAGGGGTGCTTAAATACAAACATTTGTCCAATCTAGCATTTATAAACGACATCGTTCATGATACACTTTGCAGTAACTTTAACAAATGAGAACAGAACGCAGCTTAAATATATATTGACAAATTTCTATCTGTTTTCACATGCGTGCACGTCATGAGCAATACTAATTAAAACTTACTTAGTACCTTATAATATTTCGACGGTATGTAAGTGCTCTTAAGTCTGTAGAATAGGACAACACAATACAAACTGCACCTCATTTACTTTCTCTGTTTGACAAAGTGGACATAGTAAGTCGTTTTCACTGTGTTTTCTGTAACGATTACGATGTACTGCAATTTTGGAGATGCCAAGCCCAATCTTATCTAATTAAACATTAAAATGTCTGACTAAATTAACAAATAAACATGTTATGATATCAGGGACAGTGCAGAAGGTCCTGTTGGTATAGAAATTCCAAATCTGCCATCTGCAACAAATTAACCTTTCCCTAAAAGCTTTTAGAAACTCGCTCATCCCTTCCACGCCTGAATCATTGCATAGCCATGCATATCCAAATCCAAGCAAGTGCAGTTTATGGCGAGTATTTGAGGCCTAGTTTTTCTTATTACGCGGATCCAAATTTTAAAAAAAAGCATTCAGTAGGCCTTACAGGATAGTCTATATTCGTCCATTCTCGTCGCTTTTAGTTAAACCTAAAACACTTTGCACCTGAGTTTATGTAAATAGGTTATCGGTTTGTTTTCCCCATACGCCATGTGATTAAGTGTTTGCATTTCTACGCCTAAGAATCGTTTGACAGCAAACAAATGCATCTATTCGCAGTTGATTATTGTGTTATTGGGTCTCCAAAACTCTGCATTATACTGAACAATAGGTTGAATTTGAAAGTCAAATGTTTAAAAAAAAAAAAAAAAAGAAGGAAGAGTGAGAATAACACTTACGACTTAAATAACCTTTGCAAAATGCAAAAACATGCTCTACTACTGAGATCACGACAAAAACATGCTCTACTACTGAGATCACGACACAAACATGCTCTACTACTGAGGTCACGACAAAAACATGCTCTACTACTGAGATCACGACAAAAACATGCTCTACTACTGAGATCACGACACAAACATGCTCTACTACTGAGATCACGACACAAACATGCTCTACTACTGAGATCACGACATGCAGCAACATAAAGAAAGTATCTTTGTTGAAAAATAAATTTCTAAGTATTTGTAAAAATTCACAACCGGCATAACAATTCCGTTAAATGTCCACCTTTCTCTGGCAGCTGAATTCCCTCTTTCCTGAATATCACTATGTTGAATTTTCCGTATTGAACTTTAGCTGCAGAGCAGCAGCTGCACGTTGAAGACTGTTAATGTACGTTTGTAAGCCAGCGACAGTCTCTGAGAATAAAGCCACATCATCAGCAAGAAGTACCATAAATTATTCAAAACAATCAGACGCAAACATCGCACCATGTCTTCCACCCCTTTTCACCTCTAATGCTAGCTCATAAATAAATTAAGAAAACAAGACAGGGTTGCAAATGTGTCCGTCTCTTGTATTACTCCATGGGTGCAATTAATAGAATCTGTTACACTACTTCCGCATTCAGTTCTGGTTTTGACATGGTTATACATACTACGAATACATCTAAATATCTTGCGTTTGATGCCATTTTTCAATATGATGGGCCATAATAAGTGTCTTTCAACAGAATCGAAAGACTTTTCAAGATCAATGAAGGCTACATAAATGTATGATTAAAATAATACTGTTTTCGTACGATTGCCAATAATGTAAACATGTGATCGACTGCGGAATAACCTTTTTTCAAAATGACTCTGTTTCTGTGATGGAATACAGTCTCCACGAATGCTGATGCGTTGGTAGTGTGTTTTCGATGTAGAAAAATGAAATCACTGGGAATTTGTATACTTTGATTACCCTGGATTCAGTGTCTCTCTTATTTTCAGAGGGCTAGATGTTTGTCTGCCCTGTTGGGGAGCGTGTTCGCATCTTTTTTGGGGTGTGTGTCCCATCTTCTGTGCCACCTCAGTGGCAGTGCACCCACGCCGCTCATTCTGACACTCCATCCACAGCCACAGCCCCCACACCAGCAAAGCACAGGAGGCAGTTAATGTCAAGTCGTCAAGAGGCAACCCACCGGAGGAAACACTGCCCTGCTGCCGAGTCACTTCGCTGGTGTTCAGTGGTGCCCGTTCTTATCCGACATACGCAGGACATCACCTATTAAGCCCGCTACTGACGACAATAAATGCTTAGTCGCAGAGCCGGCGTGAGTGAGCTCTCACTCCTGAGGGCGCTAACCACATGTCCAACGACAGCTCCCATGGACTCGCTGATACAGGTACCCGACGGAATCAAACCAAGGCCACAGACGTGGTGAGGACATCGAAACTGAGGTCACCATGAGAACAGGGCATGAAGGACCACATAATTTAAGATTTTTTAGGCTGATCGATGAGAATGAGAATGATGAAGACGATGCTACGGATTTCCATTCCGGTCTGATACTACAAGAAAGGGCTGTACTCTAAGCTTCATTTCATAATATATCCCGGCGACAGCCAGAACCGAGAGATACAGTCACCGCCAGTGTTGGTCAGGAACTTTGAACAACACTATCAGAGACGCATAATCGGACCCACGACCTCCCAGCTGGGAGTCCGCGACGCTATGCAATTCGCAACGGCGGCTGGTGTTCACACCATGTATTGTTCAGCAGACCTAGGGCCTCTGCTGTGTATTTCAATGCAGCCTCCTCAATTGAAGATCATCCATTCGCGGTTTAAAAAAGAAGAAAAAGAAATAAAATAAAAGAGCACCTCATTGTCTGTGAGGTAGTATTAGGCAGTCCCCAAGCCCAAGCATGGCAGCTTTAGGAAAGCCAGCCTCAAAACTTTGAGCAGACTGAGCAGGCTTGCCACTTGATCCTGGTGACGTGCCAGAGAGAAACGACTCAATATACCCAAACAGAATACTCTAAAAAAAATCGGGTAGACTCTCAAGTATATGTAAAATATGTTTTAGAAAACAAACAAGTGCGGCCAGGAAGGAGAAAAATAAGAACTTGTAAAAAAAGTCAAAAGCTGGAAATGCCAAAGACACATCCTGTGGGGGCCAGCAACACCGGGTTAATATCCACGAGGGATAAAAGTTACTTGGAGACATCCACGTTGAAACACTGGACAGTGTTCCACAACTATAAAGCCCTCACACGTTGTGCAGGAGATGGAAAAATAATGATGATAATAAATCATGGGTCCATGCACACATGCCCATATACAGACAAACAGACACAAACAGGCATGAATAGACGCACATGCACGCACGCGTGCACACACACACACACACACACACACACACACACACACACACACACACACACACACACACACACACACACACACACACGAGCGCGCGCGCGCACACACACACACACGCATCTACCTATCTCTCTGTCTCTCTCTCTGTCTCTCTATCTATCTACCTACCTGTCTATCTCTCTATCTACCTATCTAGCCAGCTAACTATCTATCATTTGATCGATCACACATGCATGCAGAGAGAGAGAGAGAGAGAGAGAGAGAGAGAGAGAGAGAGAGAGAGAGAGTACGAACTGTCGTTCCTACAGCGGCAGTCGGAGGCCCTTGTTTTTACTGGATTATTGAAGCTACCAACAGCTGCCCGTGTGCAGTCACATGGATCTGGTAAAAAGGAGTGATGCATGTAATAGGCTATAGATCCACTTCCCCACTGCCAGGTGTTGACATACCTGTCCAAAAGAAACGAATATCTTGCAGCTCAGCTGAATAATACATGAAAACACGTACATTATTGGCAATCGTACGAACTCGGGGATGGGGAGTGAATGGATTGTAAACATGTCAGCCATCCGCTCGCTTCTATGACAAGAAAACCCAGGTACAAAAACAAGTTAGAAAAGAAAACGAACCTCTTGTGACCTACATCATACTCCTCTCCTCTCTCTCTCTCTCTCTCTCTCTCTCTCTCTCTCTCTCTCTCTCTCTCTCTCTCTCTCTCATAATACATACATACATATGCATACATACATCCATAGTCACATACAGACATACATATATACATTCACATATACACATATACATACATATACACACACCTACCTACCTACATACATATATACTAAAACTTGACTAGACATACATACGTACATACATACATACATACATACATACATACATACATACGTACATACATACATACATACATACATACATACATACATGCATATACACTTACTTACACGCATACACACATGCATACACACATACACACATGCATACATAGGTACATACATGTATACATACATACATACAATCATACATACATACATACATACATACATACATACATACATACATGCATACATGCATACATACATACATGCATACATGCATACATACATACATGCATGCATGCGTGTATACATACATGCATATACACTTACTTACACGCATACACACACGCATACATACATACATACATACATACATACATACATACATACATACATACATACATACATACATACATACATACATACATACATACATACATGCATGCACGTGATTTTGTCTTGACCAAACACGCCTAGACCCAATCATGACAGACATGCTCAAGTGTTTTGCGATTTGTTTACATTTGGCTATGGGCAGTCCTAACATTGAAAGTCTTGAAACCACTCTTCTATGAACCATGCCTAGTGAACCTATTACTAGAACAACCACTTTCGTGCTAAATCCAGCATCACTAAAAACATAGCAAAGAGGCAAGTACTTTTGAAATTTGCTCTCATAGCATGTTTGTATGAATGTGTCAAATGGGTTTGAAACCTCGATGACAAATGCCACGAGTTTCGATTGTCGATAAAGCATAAACCAGGTTTCAGCCTTGGTAAACCTTCAACACCATTTATAGAGACAGGCCTATTTTGAAAAACATCCACAAAGTCCGTCACAATGCATTTCTGTAGTTCCTTTCTGATGATTTCAACACATCTGTCGTGTCTTTGTGTGTAGAGGCCCCTCAGTTGACGACATCCATTCAAGGCACGGGAATTTGTGTCAAAACGAAATCCACACAAAGCACACTCTCTCCGATGGAAACTGTTGCGCGCTACCATTCTGACATGTTGGTCGTCACTGTTCAGGATAGTAGATGTTTTTCACTGCATTGGTCTCCAGCAGCTGTAGACGTCCCTTGCTGATGAACCTGGTTATTTGGTCATTGATGTTGCTGTTGGTGAGGTGTCCTATGGAGTGGGTCACTGCCGCATCCGCAATTGCATCCTGGAGGGTTCTCCCCTGTTGTTGAAGCTGCCGAAAAAGGTGTATATCTTTGTCCATTTGCATTCTTTTGATTGCGCTGTACAATTGTTTAGGATTACTGTAGCGAAATTGAACTACCCCATCATCAGAAGCTGGGAGTACTACTCCGAAACTGTCGCTGTTTTCTTCGAATTACAGCTTAAGATCCAGCCGCACACACACTTCATGGAGCTCGACGAAGGAAGAACGTGACCAGTTGACTTTTCTGCCTTTCCTTAACTTCCTTTCGGTGTCTGTTGCATATCCTCCAAAACTGTTGTCGTCTGGATCTGCGTAAGGCACTTTTCTCTTTTCCATGATGTGGAGATGGAAACTGTTGCGCGCTACCATTCTGACACGTTGGTCATTACTGTTCAGAACAGAGATCAAGAAGGAGATGCGTTTGGCGTAGTACATGGTACTTGGTTTCAGCAGACTAAGGCCGCCTTGTTTTTGGGGAAGGAACATGTGCGCTCGATTGGTAGAAGAGTTTAGCTTGCCATGAACGCGGACAAAATCAACTAATTTTGTCCGCGTTCATGTCAAGCTAAAGTCCAGAGTCTGCAGGAGCTTTTCTGTGAATTTTGAATTGCTGTAATAAAAGTTCGACTTTGAAGAAGCCATAACCTTTACAGCATCAATTTTCTTGCACAGTGGTAAAGGTGAAAGCGATTTTTTTTCCTAGCATTCTTTCGAATTCCTTGCTCGCCTGCGCCATTGCTCTTTCCCAGAAGTCCCAGTCAGATTTGTTTGAAATGCAAGATACTGGTATGGCTCATCTTTTCCATACATTGGTATATTTTCACCTTGCAGCGTCACGTGGACCTTCTCAGTCACATCTGTAGAAGCCCAGTTGTTTCCTGTGCGTTGTCCATGAACGGTGGCACACTTTCTGTGTTTCACTTCCGTTTTTCCGGAAGTTTTCCGTCTCATTTATCATTTCTTGTAAGTTCTCCTCATAGTGAGCACTGGCACATACATCATCCATGTATGCCTGACATGGAGAAGGCATTGAAGCTGGTGTGAACGGATGCTCCATCCCTCGAATTCACGGATCCAACGCCTGAATGAAGACAACAGCTGACCACGGGCAGCCTTGCACGATGCCACGATGCCTGGTAATCCTGGGCGTGGACGTGTTTCCCGTCTGCACCTGGAATGTAGAGTTGGTGTAGATATCCGCCGTCATGTCGATGATGTGCTGGGGTAGCCGGCGCTCTGCATCGCATCCAACATCACTCTGTGATCAATGCCCCCATAGGCGTCCTTGATGTCAACGACAGTAGTCTAGAACTGGCTTGATAAATGCTTGAAGTTCTCAATTGTAGTTTTCAAGCAGAACACGTGTTCCTGAAGGCCGTTTCTTGGGCTAGAGCCCTTCTGTTTTGATGACAGCCTTCCGGTCGAAACAATCCATGGCAAAAGCCTACTTTGCACTAACTTCATGTAGATCTTGTACAAAGACGTCAACAAGGAAATAGGTCTCCAATCACCAGGCTGCATCACATTCCCTTCTTTTTGGGTGAAGTAAAGTGATCGTGGCATGTTTCCAATCAGTGGGGTTTTTGTTTGTTTGTTTGTTTGTTTCTCCATGTTATGTTAAAAATTGCCGTCGAAGGCAATGACAGACGTTGCAGATGTTTCAGAAAAGAATATTCAACTCCATCATATCCAGGCGCTGTGCATACATACTCACATGTTAATTTCAGTTTCATCAAGGAGGCGTCACTGCGTGCGGACTAGTCCATATACGCTACACCACATCCACTAAGTTTTGAAAGCACACTATGCATGATTTTAAACTGATGGATAAATGAATTAACTAAGATGAGAGAATTGGAGAAGAGGGAGTCGTGGCTACGACTTAGTAGATGTCTGACCTGCACATCAGCCAAATGCGCTGCTCAGACCTTGAGTGCCTACCTAACATTGATTGGTTTCTTTTGTTGTTTTGTTTTGTTTTGTTTTGTTTTGTTTTTGTTTTGCATGTGTGTGTAGTGAATGTACATAAATCTGTGTATGGATGTGTGGGATGTGTGTGCGAATATGTGTGTGTGTGTGTGTGTGTGTGCGTGCGTGTGTGTGTGTGTGTGTGTGTGTGTGTGTGTGTGTGTGTGTGTGTGTGTGTGTGTGTGTGTGTGTGTGTTGTGCGCGCAAGCGTGTGTGTGAACTCATATGTATGCATACATACATGCATACATACATTCATGCATACATACATACATACATACATACATACATACATACATACATACATACATCATACATACATACATACATACATACATACAACATACATACATACATACATACATACATACAACATATCATACATACATACATACATACATACATACACACATATATACACACATACATACACACATACATACATACATACAGACATACAGACAGACAGACAGACAGACAGACAGACAGTACAACAGACATCATACATACATACATCCATCCATCCATACATACATACATACACACATGTATACATACACACATACATAATACCATGCAACATATATACATACATATATGCATGCATATATACCTGCATAGTGACATACATACATACATACATTCATTCATACATACATATATACAGAGAGAGAGAGAGAGAGAGAGAGAGAGAGAGAGAGAGAGAGAGAGAGAGAGAGAGATTCAGTACTGAACCAGACATGTTCCTTGTGTAGATGTCTTTCTGATTCACGGTGAGCAATGCTTGGTGGAGATCAACCCAAACAATCATTCTGTCCGGGTTGGAATTAAGAGCTTCAATTACATCCTTCCATCTTTGAGGGTCATCGACACCGACCGGTAGGGCTCCTCTATTCTCACAGTGTCTTTTGTGGTCAGGAAAGGAATGGTAGTTTCTTCTTTCGACTAAAATCTACCAACAAAAATTGTAGATGAAATTCGTGTGACATTATGCTATAATTAATTAAATAAACATGCATGAACGTGCACGCGGGCGCGCGCGCGCGCCCTTGCACACACACACACACACACACACACACACACACACACACACACACGCGCGCGCGCGCGCGCACACACACGCACACAATCTCTCATCCTCTCTCTCTCTCTCTCTCTCTCTCTCTCTCTCTCTCTCTCTCTCTCACTCAAATATATCAACTTCATTTATCATTACAATCATCGTGACTAGGAAGCTGAACCCGCATCTTCCTGACTATTTCCTGAAGATGTCTGATGATCGCACTGGAGCAGTCATGATGGAGGAGCACAATGGAAAATCTGCCTCATGAGCTATGCTAGAAAGAAACTTTTTGGCTGAACGGAACTATTCTACAACTAAAACAGGGTACCTTGTCCTTGGGTATTGTGTGAATATGCTGAGTTGTTTACCTTCTTGGTGCAAACTTGTATTAAAGACAATCCATCCCCCACTTACACATCTGAATTCTACTAACTTTATGAATGAATGAGTAATGAGTAACGTAATTGCAAATCTTTGACAGGACAGTTGAGTTTTCTATGGGAAGTGACAATGATGGTTCTCACTGCATGAGCTGCCTGGTGGAGTAACACAGGTCTATCGTATCATTTCACTAGACTCTATGGACAATTGAGTAACACAGGTCTATCGTATCATTTCACTAGACTCTATGGACAATTGACCACATCCGTTTTCAATGAAATGCAGCTTTCGTTTTCTTTTCTTAAATCTGTCCCAAGTTGGAGCTAATATAACAAACAGATCGAATTCATTTCTTACTGTCACCGTTGATTGACTCAGATCTACATCCTTTTGTTTTTGCTTTTGTATTTAAGTGTGAAGGTTCACTTCACATTTGCTTATGCTTCGTAAGTCTGGCTATCTCATTGGAGGACCAGAATAGGCTGAAAAGTACAAGACGATTCCAACAGCTGGTTCTTGGAATTTCCAAGCATTCTGATTGGTTAAAATACGGAAAGATTCTATGCATTTTGGTTTACGTCATGATGCTGAACATTCTGGATTACAGCATATTTTATGATTGGCTGTGCAGCGTGATGTATCTTATATCCATGAACTGTACACCATCTGCGGGGTGAGCGATAGAGGATGGAAATGTGACTAAAGGGACTAAAAAAAAAGTGTTATTGAGGAGGGCACGTTTTTTGTTTGTTTCTTTCTTTCTTTCTGAGACCAGCCTGGTGCCCATAAAGAGTCGGTTTGTTAAATCTTCCACTGCATTTACATATTTGAAACTTCTTACCAAAGTCGAGCTTTGGGCCATCTGGACTGATTCACAAAGAGATCCGGGCCAGCTTTGTCAACTTACCTCAGAAACTATACCAAGTCATTGAAATTATCTATTATAAGAGTTTGATTTCTCTCTCTCTCTCTCTCTCTCTTGCTTTGTCCATGTGCATGATTTCGATTGGGATAGTTTTGTTTTACACTGTTTATCAGGCATGGCTACGGCTAGCTTTATAACTTGATGTATATACTCTTGTATGTTTGACACTAACAAATTGTTGGAGACCAAAACAACTTATGTAACTATCAGTATTATTCAATTTCTGGCGGACACACAAAAAAGACACTTACGAATTTGGGTCCACCCTCTTTCATCATGAAGGGACACAAGGTTTCATCTTCAGCATCGGCGCAGTCAGCCGTAAAGTCACAGGGGAAATGTCTGTACAGTTCAGGCCACACAGACAATGAACAGTTCCACACGGTGCTTGCAGTCTGACGTGGTTTGGAAGTGTTCCTAAGGAAAGAGAATCTTAGTTTAAGCCTATGACGGCATTTGTGTAGCCTGCATTCACAGCTTAATGACATGGACAGAGCTGCGCCTTTCTTTTCATCGTGTGTGGTGTCGAAACCTAGAACGTCAGGAAAGACAAAGGGAAACGTGTGAGCTGTCACGTCCCTTGACCTAACCGGTTTTTGTCTACATTCAGAAACATCAACGAATAGAGAGTGGTCGAAGTTGTCGCTTTTCGCCGGGATCCGACTC
>CM065744.1:42750471-42759293 GCA_033310375.1 Conus canariensis
ACGCACGCAGGCACGCACAACACAACACACACATCACACACACACACACACACACACACACACACACACACACACCACACACACACACGTACCTGAAGATAAAGACTGGATAGTGATTTCCAGACTAGGTACCTCAGTCCTATGTAAAGCAGATATTTTCAAAGTGATCTCGTGGAAAATGGCTTGGCGATTTTATCCTCAAAATAGCGTTGCTGGTCGAAACTATACCAGACTGTATATATTTGAGGTATTGGTCTAATTTAAAATCAATTAGCGGATATAAAAGTTGTCCATCATCATATTCTAAAAAACGATATGAAATGTAGGAAGAAACCACTCCTATCTTCAATAACATTGCCCGCTGGGACTCTTAACTCCAGTTCACAGTGCGGCTTTACCAGATATGGGAAGAGTATGGTATTCACATGTTGTGGAAAATGAAGTCTCTACCTGATTATTTTGTCTCACAGTAATCGGTTCTCTCCCAGTGTGTGCTGACTCGATCTGACAAGGGCGAGTAATATGAGCTGAGGCATTATGGTTCTCGGTGCACAGCATGCTGTCATCCTTAGAGTCTGGCTTAAATTGTGTTGTCCAAGTGGTTTTCTCAGTTGATCTATTTCCAGTACCATCGTGTGCTGTGAGGTTGGAGTTGTCAGCCACGTGCTGGGCAGCTGTAATGTCGATAGGCGATTCTTCGTTTTCTAAACAGAGTCACAGGTATCACATTCTATGTGATCACAGATGATATGGAATTCCTGTCACATGTATTACTTTCTGTGTGATCACAGATGATATGGAATTCCTGTCACATGTATTACTTTCTGTGTGATCACAGATGATATGGAATTCCTGTCACATGTATTACTTTCTGTGTGATCACAGATGATATGGAATTCCTGTCACATGTATTACTTTCTGTGTGATCACAGATGATATGGAATTCCTGTCACATGTATTACTTTCTGTGTGATCACAGATGATATGGAATTCCTGTCACATGTATCACTTTCTGTGTGATCACATATGATATGGAATTCCTGGTACTAGAACGTCACCATAATCTGCATCAGTTCACAGAAATGACCCTGCTGGTACATGTATTGTATGCGCATGTGCGCAATCGCGAGCGCGCACACGCATACACACACACACACACACACACACACACACACACACACACACAAAGACGCACGCACGCACGCACACACACACACACACACACACACACACACACACATATACGCACGTACGAGCTTACACACACACACACACACACACACACACACACACACACACACACACACACACACACACACACACACATTCACACACAAAGACGCACAAATATGCACGCACGCATGCCACACACACACACACACACATATACGCACGTACGAGCGTACACACACACACACACACACACACACACACACACACTCACACCACACACACACACACACACACACACACACACACACACACACACTCACACACCACACACCCACACACACACACACACACACACACACACCACTAGTAACAAGAGGAGCTAAATTTTGATCCACACTGCGAAGTACATGGGACATTTTTCTCTGCCACAACCTGATAACCATTATCATTCATACCCATTATCACAGAAAACAGTGGGCATGTGACACCAAAATCAGAATACCTCTTTTATGCAAAGAAAAAAGTGTTGTATATGCTTTTGTGACTATGGCTATCTTCAAGAGTTTGTTACTTTCATCAGGTGCGTAGGTGCAATTCTCAGCAGTGGAGGTCTCCATAAACACTATAATTTGTCCTTTTATAAACAGGATGAAGGGCCTTAAACTGTATGCAGAAAGATGAAATCTGTTCAAACTATAGAATGAAGGGCCTTAACTGTATGCAGAAAGATGAAATCTGTTCAAACTATAGAATGAAGGGCCTTAACTGTATGCAGAAAGATGAAATCTGTTCAAACTGTTCACATTGCCTGAGGAGCCGCGGGATCAGCATCAACTGCAGGGACCAACTTTGTTTGGCAGGGAGGCCACTCAGTTGTATTACTGGCAGACTTTCTTCCATTCGCTCCATTTCACTTCTTAACTTTGTGTTCTTCACGGAGTCACCATGCCACTTTTCAAGACGTTTGGCTGGATTTGTTTGTTTGTTTGTTTGTTTGTTTCATTGTTTGTTTATTTTTCTGTCAGTTTGTAATATTACTAGAATGGTTTGATTAGTGAGGATTGGAGGGTGAAGGGGGTGGGGGGATGGTATCCGTTATGAGGTCTGCTTAATCCGTATGGTCCATTGCTGCTTTTAAAATGACTTCCATTGAAAAGCAGAATTAGGAAGACCACACAGCCCATTGCTATGACAGCGTCCAGGATGATATTTTAACACCTTAGTGAAGAACTTTGTGGGGAACCTCGTTTACAACACGAGGCAAAAATTTTCTTTTTTCTTTCTTTTTTCTGTCTTTCTTTTCCTTTCTTTCTTTCTTTTTTTTTTTTTTTTTTTTGGTAGTTACTTTACTTGACTTTATATCTTATGTAGAATACAAACATTGGATCTAGATTTATATGTGATTAGTTAATCTTTTGACTTCAAAACAATATAGAGTCTGGGTTACAAATTCTTCAAGTTGGCCTCAGGCTTTAGTTTGATACAAATGCGATGGAAACTGCGCAGATTTGCAGGAATTTTACTCTTTAGTCAAATGAGACAACAAGGGTCAACAAAATTAATTCTTTTAGCAAGTTCAGTTGAACAGTTTGCAAAAGCAGAGTTGATATTACGATCTGACCAACAGATTTCGGAAAGTTCAAACAACAAGCATGACAACAACAGCAACAACGACGATGACGAAAATAATATATAGAAGAAGAAGAAGCAACTTACAAATGTTTGCCACATATGTAATGTTAATTCACAGAATGCTGTTCCACTTAAAAACAATATACCCTCAACATCATGAAAATTACAAGAAATAGATTTTACATGTAATTAGTAGCGAATCCCCAAGAAAACGTAGACAAACGAATCACAAGACAAAACAAGACGCGTTTCGACATCTTATGTCTTCTTCAGGCAAGATACAAAACACCCAGGACAAGGACAATGAACAAGCAATCACTTATCTTTGTTCAAATCATTAGATTTCCGCCTGTAGTCGCCTCACTTGCAACTAGATCTTACAAGAAACAGGTTTGTTATAAATCTCACTGACATTAGAACTGCGTCAGTCAAAGCATGTGCCGACTATCTCACAGTTTACACAGTTCATTCTGTTGTAGATGACCAGTGTGAAAGTACCGAGGTTGAATGTTTAGGACTATGTGTAGGTTTATAGACAAATGGAGAGAGAGAGAGAGAGAGAGAGAGAGAGAGAGAGAGAGAGAGAGAGAGAAGAAGAAGAAGAAGAAGAAGAAGAAGAAGAAGAGTGAAGAGAGAGAGAGAGAGAGAGAGAGAGAGAGAGAGAGAGAAGAGAGAGAGAGAGAGAAACAGACAGACAGAACAGACACGAGAGAGAGAGAGAGAGAGAGAAGAGACAGAGAGAGAGAGAGAGACAGAGACAGAGACAAAGAGACAGAGAGACAGAGACAGACAGACAGACAGACAGAGAGAGAAAGGAGGGGGGGGGGGGGATTTCTGACACGCTCCAGAACATGCATGAGATGCTATGTTTGTTTGGTCGATTATTTAACGGCTGACGCCTGTGTCATAGATGCTGACACTGTTTCTATATTTGCAGTTGTAGGGGTGACAAAGTGACGATGGGGACATTGGAGAGGGAGATGGAGGTGGGTGGTAGGAAGAAACATAGCACGTGGTGTCCAGCGTACACTGAGTAAGCACTACAACACACCAGTGAAGTGACTTGGCAGTAGCGCATTGTCTCTGGCAGGTTAGGTTGTATAATCTGACTTTTTTAACTGAACAAACTATTCTTCTTCTTCTTTCTTCTTCTTCTTCTTCTTCGTCTTCTTATGAAGACTTATATAGCGCCTCTCCTCAGCTAGAAACTAACCCCGAAGCGCTTTACAATCCACACTCGTTTTAACGACGGGCTGCCTATCTGGATTCAAGTGGAAGGTAGGAGGGAAGATGAAGACACAGCACACCTGTCCACAGAGGAATACAAGGGCAATAACTTCTGACCGCCTATCAGTCGCAGAGGAAAGCCGATAGGAAAGGGATGGAGAGAATGGCAATATGTAGGTTCTAACCCCCCATCTTACTCTGCACGAAAACCCCCTTTTCACAAACAAATCTCGTCCATCTCATGCTACTTTTTGCCAAAATTGACACCTTTTTTACAATCAAAATTAACATGCAAAAACCTCCAAAATTGACGTAATCGTTACTTTAAAATGGGGGGCTTACGTGCAAAACAAAAAATGGGTGATTTAGAACCTACATATTGACATTCTCTCCTAGCTAAGCAAAACACCTCAATCAACTCGGTCAAGTGATCACACAGGGTCGCTTGACCCAGTTTACTGCACCACTTTGTAGGTCAAGTGATCACACAGGGTCGTTTGACCTAGTTTACTGCTGAGCTTTGTAGGTCAAGCGATCACACAGGGCTGTTTGACCCAGTTTACTACACAGAATCACTATTTACCCTTCCTCTCTTCTGATTCTTGCGCAAACAAGAAGAATGGCTTGCTTAATTTTTTTAATTGGTGTTTATAATCTGGTTTAAAAAATGAAGCCGGAGTAGTTGCAGAGCTTATTGATATATTTAGAGATTGGAAGTTGCAGGAAAGGAGCTGGGGGGTTGATAGAGAAGAGTTTGAAGAATTAATTACGGAGCTTTTTGAGCGCGTAGATATGCGGGAAAGCGTAAGGAACGCCATCAGTAAACTACCACATTCTTGGCCCCATCCAGTTATAAAGTTGTTTGTCATTTTAATTGATCAAATAGCCCCTGAAGATTTTAATCTGACTGCTTCTACTGACCCTGAAGGAGTAACTGTTACCTTTAAACCTGGACAGTTTTTAAGATTAGTAAAAGACTATGAATAATAAATAACAGCTGAATTTACAATTATTTTTTTATTGCTTTTAAAAAATGGATTGTGACGAGCTATTAAAGTGTGAGGAGGCAGCAGACCTCTGTCATAAAGAAAGATTATACTCGCTGGCTGCGTGTGGGAAAACCAGGCAGTATCTAGGCGTTGAACTAAGTATTGAACAGATTCAGCAATTGTCTACATCAGACGTTGAGAAGTATTACGCTAGGTACGAAGCACAGCTAGGATCAAAAATGGTTAGATCGGTGGGACAGACAATGATTAGTTTATATGCTAAGTTAGTAGGCAAGATAGCGCCGATTGATTCAGAAGAAGATTTAAAATATGACTTAACACAAGATCCGGTTTTAACCAAGTCCCTAGAATCTCTTGCATGTGACATGTATTATAGATTTGGGACGTTGCTATGTCCATTCATCATGGGATTAATTACTTTTAATCACATTAATTTTAATCATATTAATTTTAATCAGACTAAAAAAAATGAGCGAGCAGGAGAAGAAGACTCCACAGGAGCAGAATGCCCCACAAGTGGATTTACAGGCGAGTGCCCCACAAGTGAATCTACAACTGAGTGTCCCGCAGGTGAGTAGTGTTTACTAAAGCTAAAAGTGCTGGGCGTGTTGAGGCCGGTCGTAAACAAGCTGAATGGAACAGACTGCAAAAAGCAAACCAAGCAGCAAAAACAAAAATTATTAGATAGTAATACAACAACAGCACCAGCACCAGCACCGCCGCCAACAACAACACAATCAAACTATAAGATGTATTATTATGTACTGGGAGGTATTGTTGTTGGTGGGGGGCTTTTAGCATACAAGCGCCTAAAGCCATACTTAGCATCAAAGTCACAAACCCCACAAAAACAGTAAAGGAACCAGCTTCTGCAAAAAAAGTACAACCTCCCGCTGTAGACCCATTTTTAATTAAATTATTTTTTTTTTAATGTGTTGTTAAGTACTGGCTAAGTACAAGCTAAGTACTGGTTAAGTCAGTTATAACAAGTTAGTGCAAGTTAAGTGCAAGTTAATGTGCAGGTCATGTTAAGTACTAGTTAAGAACTTAAGTTAAGTACTAGTTAAGATCTTAAGTTAAGTACTAGTTAAGATCTTAAGTTAAGTACTAGTTAAGATCTTAAGTTAAGTCGGACAAGTCAGTTCTCTGGGGGCCATTGCGTATGAAAACTCAGGATTAACGTAAGTTCGCTTGTTATTGTTAGAAACTAGTGACTTCTTATTAACAGCAGTTGTGTTTTACTTGATGAAGAGTAGAGCGCAGATTAACATTTGTGTGATAAAATACTTCGCGTTCAAAGAGAGCCTGCTTGTAGTTGTTGTGACTTATTTCTTTTTTTACAACTTCTTTATCTATGCCCTTAGCTTTCTTTGTTACAGAAGTCTGGGTAGCAACGCTATACATCTTCGACCGCAGGCCAACATATTCTTGTATAACCGTCCCATTAATTCATCCTTCATCTTTCCAATCACTTTCTTGTTCACGGTTGAGTGTAAAGGCGAATCTTTTGGGTAGTCGCATGTGTCGTACCACCCATCAGCTCCTTTGGCTACCTCTATTTCCATGTCTTTGTAAAAGTCTTCAGTTGGGATGTCCATAATAAAACTATCGGTGTCTGTGTAAAGGACATTTGATTCTGGGTACAGCGGCTTAAAGTAGTCGTATAGAAATTCAAGCATTAATAACTTTGACAGCTCTAGCACGGCAAACCCGATAAAACACCGGCTTGTCCGACTTCACACTCAGTTTCTTCATCATAATGCCAACCAGGCTGTCGCTAAATATTCTAAAGTCTTGATAGTTAGGTTTAGAGGCCAGCTTAATTGCTTGTTTTTTGTTTGTAACTAATCTTACATCTTTACGATTGTGTACGTTCTCCATGGTTTTGCCAAAACAACTGTTGTTCATCAACTTAAAAAAGTCTTTTTCTGAGGCATCAGTGGCCTTAGTTCTAAGATCGGTGTTCTTCATGATGTATGGCCTCATGAAAGGCCCTTGGTCATAGGTAATTATTCTGTGAACGGGGGTTTAAGTTTCAACCCGTGCCTTAAGTAAATTGTAACAGCCTGTAATGACAGACATATTTAGTTTTGTTAAAGAGGTTAGGCACGAGCTTGGGCGGTTCGGTGGGGCTCATCTTTAATCTTTCTGCCGCTAGGGGGAAATTGTTATGGAGGTCGTGCAACTCTGCAGGATAATCTAAGTCTACTTCTAAGATTAGTCCTATTGGATTATCGGGCGTAAGCTGTGATAGTATGCCCAACACGGCAGTAACCTCATGGGGTCCGTTTATCATTTTAAAGTTTCTTAATGGCAATGCCTGGCTCATGGCCCACCCATACAGATTGTTGGCGTCTAAGTACATTAGATAGTTAGATGGTTTAGTTGGATCATAATCGTCCTAAGTACTTGTTGTTGGCTCTGTGGTAAGGATGACAGGCCATGCTAATGCCTCCTCTCAGCCCGCCCTCAATCATCTGGAGTGTATCTAGATCAGATATTAAGTCAATCTCGGCGTTGTAGACTTCAAGAATGCATCCCAAGACAACCCCGGGGCAGAGATGTACTGTGATGAATCCAGGCCGTAATGTTTCATGCAAGTGGATCTGTAATTCTGAAAGACGTCTGCCAATAAACACACGTCGGCCAATAAATTATTGATCGTGATAATCGCCCATCGTTTTGCAGTGTAATTCTGTCCAGGCTTTCTGCGCGGTATTCTAGTCGGCGTCAGATATGCCTCCACCTCTAAGACGGCTGTAAAAGTCTTCCTTTGCTGGCAGCGCTTGCTCATCAAACTTGGTCCCACGAGTCCATGTATTCATAATGGGTAAACGCCTTTACGGACTAAAGATGGGTCAAAATATTTTTTAGTGATTGGATAGTCTTGTAAAGATCCCGCCAATTTATCTAAACTCCCCATCAGATGCTGGGCAGAGTCATAAAAGGATAAACAGTCAAGAGTAAAGGTCATATACTTTTCGGGATGATTGTGCAATACAGCTAACCCTCTTACATTCAGAAGTCACTGCCTGCATGATAAAGTGAGAATCATAGCCCCGCAAGTTATGAAAGAAGATTGGCAGTTTCCATGTCTTGGGGTCAACCTTAAGTTGAAGATTGCAGCTATTATGCGCTGCCCCTCTGAATTTTCCAGTAATGTGATCATGGTCCCTTACAGCATCGCCTGATAATTCTCTGTTGCATATCCAGCAGTGGGTGGCTGATTCGTAGCGCCTTTGGTCTTCGAGGGTCATCTTAATGCCTGAAAGGTTCAGCCGATTGGAAAATTGATTGCGAAGATGTTTCATCTGCTTCAAAAATCGATTAGCTGCGTCGGGACCTCTGTAAATCTCCGGCCTGTGTGTGTCCACCGTCTGACCTAAACAACGACAAAAGCATAAGAACATATCTGATGGCGGGACAATAAGGTTGTTTTTTGTTGTGTCCGTTCTTGAGGGCCGTAGTACTGTGGCAAGATTGATTCAAAGTCAGCATAGACTACGTATGGGCTCATTTGCATTTTTCGTACATTCTTAATTTCGGTTTTTACAGTCTTCAAAACTTTTACAATGTTTCTTATGTTTGTCAGCTGCCTGTATAGATGGAATTCTAACCAAACACCTTCTACAAAGCCCCTGTTTAGCAGGATCCTTTGTGGTATACGCCAGAAGTCTGCTCATTGTTCTAATTAATTACATAGTGACTCTTGGAACCGTCTGCAAAACAGAATCAAGTCGACATGATTCTCAAGTGATTCGCCTAAAGGGGGAGCTTCGG
>CM065744.1:42764393-42824393 GCA_033310375.1 Conus canariensis
AGACATCAATAAAAAGTAATTAACAATTTCCACGGGGAACATCTATATGGGACTGATAAACTTATACAGAATACTGAAACTGAACATAACCAGTCATAAGCAATGATCACGTTTTAAACAGTATGGCTGGCGTATATTCCTTTTTGTTTTTAAAAACACAATATGTTTAATTTAAAAAAGGAAACAAAAAACTAGTAGTATAATCAACATAAGTGCTTAAAAATTGTATAATCGATATGGACATTTTGCATAATATTGCTTAATACATACAGTTGTAGTGGTATTATGTTTTGATTAGTTAAGCTTGTCTTTCAGCATTTCAGTACCCTTGTTCTTCAAAGTCCCCCGTTCTCTTTTCTCAGTCTGATGGCAAATTCAAGCATTTTATCTTGCCTGTGCAGATAATGTTATAAATGCCTAGGATGCTAGTTTCTTCTTTTATGTAACTCTTTTTTTAACATTTGCAGCTGTAGGTGGCTTTGCTGATGTGTCCTGATACAAGGGACAAGCATTTTGAACACCACTGAAATGACTCGGTAGCAGTGCAGTGTCTCCTCTGGCTAGGCGTCTCATGACAGGCTAAAATAGATTGCTCCCTGCATGCTGTTGATATCACTTCTGCTACAGGGCAGACTTGGGTGTGCTGTGTACAAGATGGCTGGGCTACGGAGCGAGAAACTAATACCACTGAGGTGGCGTGGAAGCTGCAGAAAGGGTTCCTTGTTTGCAAAATCAGCATTACACCGAAGACAGTGTCGAACACCCACTTAAAACAACGCAATCATTTCACTGTGTTACATTTCTCTGGGCTAGAAAGTGTGTCGTGTCTACATACAAAAGGTCTTAGTTCAAAACAAGAAAAAAGCTGGCCAGGAGCATTATGCACTTACCTAGGAAATAAGAAAATCCAGGTCCATGCTTCAGATCCAACACGACCCAGGGTTTATCTCCCCTAGTCAGCCATCCGTTAGTAGGGTTTGAGTCTTTGGAGTAAGAAAAGAAGCTGGCGCTCTGAGTACAGTATGCAGTTAACATGAAGAATCCACAAGAACAGGGGAGCTGCCCATGTTAAAATGCCATTAAAGAGTCTGCATAAATAGAAACAAAAGCAGACTAAAAAATGTTGAGAACGGTGGATGGCATCATACTATGGTAACACACACTTCCAGGTGGAGATTAACCAGCTTTCAGTCCCTTTTCAGTGTCAGTTAAGTCATTTAGTGCGATACAAATTAGAAACTTCTTAAACTCCCTGCTACATGGACACTCTTACTTTCGAATTCTGATGTTTATGACATTGATCGTGTTGAGACACGAGGTGAAACTTGAAAACTTCTCTTTGGACCTAAAGTAGATGGTAAAAATTCCCAAAACTTGACATTAAAAAACAATACGTATACCCTTGCAATAGAAGCTTTCAATCAGTCTTTTGTGATCTCTGGAAAAATCGCACTCAAGCCAAATATTGCTACATGGAAACTGATATCAATGTATACTGATTTGTTCTATAACATACAGTATTAAGCTTCATGAATGTTTGTGACATTACATCTTTGGGATCACATACACCGTAAAGGTAAGGAATAAATCAAGCTGCAGGTTAATCATTACATGCCTGGATCATTCCATTACTTTTTTTTTTGATGTATTTCCTTGAATGGATAATAGAAGATAAGAGAACAGAGAATAGAAGCTCTAAACTCTCTCTCTCTCTCTCTCTCTCTCTCTCTCTCTCTTGTGTGTGTGTGTGTGTGTGTGTGTGTGTGTGTGTGTGTGTGTGTGTGTGTGTGTGTGTGTGTACGCACTCGATGTCAGTACAACCTTGAGTTAATCTGACAATAAATTGGTTTCAGTCAGTCAGTGTATACGCTCGTGTGTGTGTGTGTGTGTGTGTGTGTGTGTGTGTGTGTGTGTGGTGTGTGTGTTGTTTGTGTGTGTGTGTGTGTGTGTGTGTGTGTGTGTGTGTGTGTGTGTGTGTGTGTGTGTGTGTGTGTGTGTGTGTGAGTGGTAAGCTGGAGAGGGTGGTGAGTTGGGGAAGGGATGGAGGAGGTGATGCTATGATTGTGAGCCAGTGCACCACGAATTAACGGTTATCACTAAAACCCTTTCCCAAAGTTTACATTTACTCACCAGATTTGACAGCATCATCTGCTTAATGCTCACAGATGCTGTTGACGTTCTGTTCATCGACCTCGTTATTTGTTGACAGAGGGGAGGGGGGATGGATGGAGATGCAAGAGTGGGGGAAAGGGAGTGGAGGGAGTAGCCTGAGATGGTGCATACCTGCACTAGGCCTGCCCGTGTTCTGCTTGTTTAGTTTTAAGGTTGCAGACGTATTGCTCGATTGAAATGATTCTGTTTGCCTCTAATAGGGCAATGAAAGGCAGAATAGTTTTATTGATTGTTCATTGTTTAAACTCATTGGGTAAGCCACATCTGTGATCAAAGTAAGTTGTTCATTATTTCTTTAGTTGTAATCTCTTTTGGTGGGAATGTGTCACAACCATTATAAACAGTAGTTTTAATATTCATTGAAGTGTGGAAGTTACCTTCTTACGGGCATGTCTCCCAGCTACGGTAAAAGTAAGTTAACCCTGTTGTATTGACGTGTCAAGGTTCTCCTCTCGTGGGCATGGATCACATGTGCCTTCAGGGTACGTCATAGTGTCCTTCGATGATAGCAGCTTTCTCGCTGTGATCGTCCGCCACAGCTGCACACGGGGTTAATGGTTATTAGTTTAGTCGTCTGATCATCATGGTCTCTTTTTTGATAGAATATGCTATAGCAGAATATCTATATCAAGTCATGTGTGTGCTTCACTCAAGGTGATTCTATTGTAAAGCAGTGTTGCTTGGAAAGGGCGTAGCTATATGATTGTGCTGGATCCAATGAAGCAAGGTGGAGCTCAAAGAATTCGTGTTCAGTCACCTTGAAACTGACCTGAACTTCATTTTTATACTGTTCTAAATGGCTTACTGGTCTGCCGTCAGTAAGAGTTTTGTATTATAGTTCACCACTGGGTGACTTTGGTTCTAAGGAAACGCTATCGTCAGCAGTGAGTGAGAAGAGAAGAAGAAAACAGATTCATCTCAGAACATAACAAATTAAGTAAATACCTTTAATTCAGATTTAAAAAAAAAAAAGAAAACTGTCAAAAGAATAAGTAACGTGATGTTTCTTATTGTATGTTTATGTAACTGCGCGTTGCGTGAATGCATGATACATAACCTATCACAACTGCTTATGGTTACGCAGTGAACATGCAGAGTACCAAGGGGCACAGACATTTTTGGAAAGACTATGAACATAAGAGGAAGGCCTCTTACACTGCATGACAAAGTCTTCTTCACAGAACACTGTCTGGTTTCCCCATTGACAGGTCAGACTCAAAGTCATTGATATAAAAAAGCATTGGAGAGAAAAGCCCGCCTTGTGGAAAACCATGACACAACAGGAATGTCTTGCCGTGAGTCCTGTACAGAGAGACTGCTGCTTTATGGTTACAGAAAGTCTTGTTTGATAGGACAGTTGGCTGTTAGCATTGTAAGATTCTTAAATGTTCTTCAGTGGGGCAGTGTTCTGTCACTACTGTACATTTTTCTAATACTGTGTTCAATGGAATAACATTGCTATAAGGCTTCCGTTTACCGTTTAAGAGACAATATGCTGATTAAGGTGGAAACCATTTATCGTGTTATTCAATGGCGCAACAGTTTGTAACTACTGTGTTGTTTAATGGCCAGTAGGCTGATGAATAATAAAAACATTAACAACAACAAAACAGCCACAGCAACAACAACAACAACACACAACAGCATCCACAACATCAACAACACTTAGAGGACTAAAACAGCGCTGTCCCCTTTTATATGAGCTGGATCACTTGCATTTTTCCATGAACACTAATGAAAAGTGCAAATGAATAGAGATATATTACTTGTAGGTCACATGCACGAAATATATAATTTCACTTCTTCAGAGGTATCGTTTGATAGAGCAGTGAGCTGACAAGAATATTAGATATTTAAATGCCACTCAGAAGGGTGGTGGAGGAGTGAGGCAGCAGATGACTAATATTACTATAAAGTATTCAACGTGTCATTATAGTGCAGTAGCTGATTATATCATTTTGTTTCTCACCTGTGCTTTAATAGACCAGTGAGCTAATAACATTACAGGGCTTTTAAGGTGTCTTTCAATGGGACAGTAAGCTGGTAATACAATTAGGTATCTAACGTCAGTTTCACAGGGACAGTGAAATGATATTAATTTGAAATAGCACACACACACACACACACACACACACACACACACACACACCACACACACACACACACACACACACACACAATGAGTGTGTCATTCAACTGGGCAGTAGGTTGATGATGCCGCCAGATCCTTAACATGTCTCATGGGCCAGTAGTCTGGCACGACGGGTAATGGTGGCTGGCAGGACGTTAGTGTTGAGTGCTGCAGGAATATTTGCTTTGTTCAGCTGGAATTCTGGACTGTTTGCTGCCTATACTTGTTGGTATACATCGTAAGTACCAAGTGACAGTAAATGTATAGAAAATGGTGGATTTGAACACTTGGAGGGCCGTTATCGGCGTTTTCTATGGTAAAGTAAATGTGAGAAAAAAATGTAAATGAAACAGGTCAGGTGACTTTGTGAAGGTGAGTTTAGAGACTGATACAAAAACACACATTTCTTCCACTGATGTCGTCGTCGGTTTAGGTTTGATCTTCATGGTGTACAGGGTGATTGTCAGTTTCATTCAAAATGTAACGGAATGTGTGTCATTCAACAGTACGATGTACTATTTCAATGGGCAACAGGGGACTGGAATCGAATGTGTAGATGAAGGGCTGTGTGTCAACACATCCATGTGTCAACTTGACATGCACGTGCAAGTGCTGCTGTCTGCTTTCTGTGCAATGCGTGTCGTGTTCTCGCTGCATAGGCTGCTTCTCAGTGGAGACATTAAGACCAACCCCTGCCCCAATACTGAAGAAAAAACACAAACGAAAGATGAAGTCGAAAAGAACACATACACACTGATAGAACAAGACAAGCTTGTTGAAGCAATGATGCAAGCGATGCAAAACCAGTTGCATGAACAAACCACAGTGCTCAGAAATGATATGTCTGAAAGAAAACAGGACTTGGGCCAAGTGAAACAACAGTGCAAGGAAATAAACAAACGCTGTGACAGACTGGAGACTGAACAAAAACATCTGACTGACACAGTGAAAGACATAACATATGACATACATGACCTGTTTGCTGTGTCAGATGAAAGAAAGGAAGAAGTACGACAATGTTCTGAAACAATTGACAGCACGAGGCAAGAACTGGACAAACTGAAGGCTGGCACAGAAAAACTTGAAAGTTTTTCTCGAAGAGATAACTTAAGATTTTTTGGTATTCCCAACAGGGCCCCAGCGAATCATTTGACACGTGCGCGTGCAGTAGTTGATGTATTGAATAGCACTGATGGACAAAAACAATGGACTGATAACAACATCGGACGTGCACACAGAAGAGGATACAGATGAGATGACCAGCCACGACCAATGATCGTGAAATTTAACAGGTGGAAAGACAAGATGCGCATAATTGGCGATAGAGAGGTCAGAGAGAAATTACAGCAAAAAGGAGTAAGAGTGGCTAATGACCTAACAAACCAACAGATGAAAATAAAGGCTAGAGCAAGTGAAGAAAGGAAAAGAGCATTTTTCCGCAGGGGACAACTCGTGATTGGTCCACGATTGCCTGACCCACGCACTTACGCGAAGTAGTAGAGGGTGGCCGAGAAAATAATAAGACAAACACACATACACACAGTTACACCTTCTACTCCTCAATTTCAATCTGAGGAGAGTGGGGAGGGTGGGTCTCTATCTGTTTCAGCCAATCAACAGGCATCTTGTCCTGTTAACGCATTGAGGGGGGATGGCAGTGAGGGTGGTGGGTTTACATCTTCCTCCGCTCCCCACCCTCAGTTCGTGCTACACCCGATCGGCAACAGAGTGGTAATGGTGGTAAGGATGGGGGTTGCAGAGCGGCTCGTGACAGAGGTGGAGGTCAGCGAATTGGATCAGCGGCCAGTCGCGGGGATTCCCCCTATGTCTCCACGGATCGACGTCACGGTAACGACGAACACACAGCGCGTGGCGGAGTTGTGTCCAACAGACAGAGTGGCATGCGAGCGTACCTGTCTAACCAGTCCAGCAAGTCTCCATGTGGGGAAAGGGGTACGGGTGGTACTAGAACCTTGCGTTCAAACTCTGTAATAAGCAAATAGGACAGGTTAGACCATCCACAACAATGGACTTTCTTAAGTTATAATCTTCAAAATTTGTTTCCAAAACTACGTGATGTTTCTTTTGTACATCATGTTAACAAATTTGATTTTGTTTGCCTTACAGAAACCTTTTTAGAGTCGTCTTTTTACTATAAATGCATCTTCAATGATTATATGAAATTTTATGTTTCAGCTAGAAAGTTTTCATTTCATGGAAGAAATTCAAGAGGTATACTCCTTTTAATAAGAAAATGTTTGGAAAAATATGTAAAAGAGATTAAGATAAATTGTGACAATACAATTGTTATAAGAATAGATAAAACTGTTTTTGGTGTGAGTAAAGATATCATTTTTGTTGGTTGTTATATTGTTCCACAAGGAGGCCCTCTATATAATGATAAGGTTATCAAAGATGGCGTACTTTTATTAATAATAATAATAATAATGTATAATACTTATATAGCGCATTTCTTGTTACACAACTCAATGCGCTTACATCCACCATTGCACTTATTCATCAACACTCGTTTACACAACGGGCTGCCTACCTGGGTAGTGCCGACTGAAGAGCTGCCAGTGGCGCTTCATTCAGTCGTTTCCCGTGTCATCCAGTCAATATCGTTCACTCAATTTCTTTACTTCCTCATTCTTTTTTCATTTCTTACGCAGGGTGCATGCTGTGTGTAACGTGTCATCCATACCAACGGCCAAACTGGCCTACTCTTCCGAAAGTTGGTGATGGATTTTACGTGTGTGCAAGATATTATGCGTGCGTTCACACACGGAACTCGGTTTATAGTCTCATTCGAAGGACTGTATGGGAAATGGAGTCAGAACTAATGTTAACTCGAGGGAAAAATCCCTGTACCGAAACGCCCGGCAGAGATTCGAACCCGCAACCCGTGATCACCAAGATTACGAGTCAGGCGCTCTACCAACTGAGCTATTCGGCTTATTAGAAGAGGCTTTATTGGAAACGTTTGATAAAGATGATGTATATTTTAATGTAACTGGTGATATGAACGCTCGAACAGGTCAGATGCAATCTGACCATGAAGATATGACTATTTATGATTTTGATTTGTATGAAATGGATGACATTTTTTACGTCATTCAAAAGATGTGGTTGTAAATAACTTTGGGAAAACGTTACTGGATTGTTGTTTTTTGTTTGATATGAAAATTTTAAATGGGTTTTCTGATGGAGATAAAGAGGGTAATTACACTTTTGTATCCCCTAATGGATGCAGTGTGGTTCATTACTTTTGATTCATGTTGATTTATTACCGAAATTTGATTTGCATGTTGGAGACTGTGTTCATTCGTGGCATTTACCAATCGACGTTGTATGGAATAACGTTCGTTAAACAATCAGGTGAACAAAAAAGTATATTTGGTCGAATGAAAATGTCCATAAATATAAAGACGAACTTGAAACTGATGAGTTCCAAAGTTGTTTACAGTCAGCCCTCCTGCAAATGGATATTGATATAAATGATAGTTTAAACCTTTTTGTTAATGCTTTATATGGAGCTGCTGCATGTATGGTCTGCACGGTAGGTCAAGGTCGAATAAAAAGTATTGACTGGTTTGCTGAATGTGAGAGAAAGAAAGCAGAAGTAAAAAGGCTGCTAAAAAGATTTCAGAGATGTAAAACAGCTAGTGATAAAAAAGAACAAAAGAGTAGAATATGCAGTGTCACGAAAAGAATACATCAAAATGAGAGAACCTAAGCAATCAGAATTTGAGGAAAATAGACTAAAAAGAAAATAAGAGAATCTATAAACGATTCGAGAACATTTTGGTCAGTAATAAGATCTGTTAATAAGAAAAGCTTTATTTATAATGAAATCTCCATCCAACAATGGTATGATCACTTTTTTCATGTTTTCAATGATTCAGATAATAGTGTTCCTCTGGAAGAAGACATTTCACTGGATGACGAGGATGAATCTGTGCCATTGTTCAATAACACCATTTCTAGAGAAGAAGTAATGGATGGTATCAGACATTTAAGGACAGGGAAAAGTGCTGGACCCGACAGAATTGTTGGAGAAATGTTAAAAGAAGCAAATTCTATCATAATTGACTATCTTGTTTGCTTATTTAATGAGCTTTTTGAGCACGGCAATTTTCCTTTAGAATGGGCTAAATCTATAATAATTCCAGTTTACAAAAAAAGGTGATTCCAGTAATCCAGATAGTTGTGGTATAGCACTCACTAGTACCATTAGTAAAGTGCACACTCATATCTTGAACAAAAGATTATCAAAATGGGCTGAAAATGAAGGAAAAATATTAGAAGAACAAGCAGGTTTCAGAGCAAATTATAGTACTATTGACCATATATATATATTATATATATATATATATATATATATATATTATATATATATATATATTCACTTGTACAGAAATATTTATTGAGCAATTCTAAACTCTGTATAGCCTTTGTTGACTTCAGGAAGGCTTTCGACTACGTGAATCATAATACTCGGAACGTGTTGCGTAAAAGTGGAGTGAATGGAAAACTTTATTTGGCTATTCGTGGTATGTATAATTCTGTGCTGGCATGTGTGCGTGCAAAGAGTGAATATTCTAATTATTTTGACTGTCCAAAGGGTGTAAAACAAGGCTGCCTTTGAGCCCACAATTGTTTTCCTTTATCATTAATGAGTTAGCAATTGAAATATCAAAAAAGGAAATCACGGTGTTCAATTAATCTCAGGAGCTGTTGAAATATTTTTGCTTCTATTTGCTGACAATGTTATTCTAATGTCTCAAACAGTTATAGGTCTCCAAAACCAATTAAAGTCGCTAAAAGAGGAAACAGATCGTTTAGGTTTAACTGTTAATTTAGATAAAACTAATATTATTGTATTTAGAAGTGGTGGACACCTTTCAATGCATGAAAAATGGTTCTATGGAAATGAAGAAATAAAAGTTGTCAATTCTTATGAATACCTAGGAATGATATTTTCAACAAGATTAAGTTTGAATTTTGCTTGGGAAGAGGGAAGCAGAAAGGGTAGAAAGGGTGTAATTGAACTTTTGATGTCATTAACAAAGCTAAATACTATTGTCTGTAATCTATTTTGGAAATTATTTGATGCCCAAATAGAAACCTATTCTTACTTATGCTGCTGACATATGGGGTTTGTACTCTAATCAGAAAATGGAGAGAGTGCATACATATGCTATAACACGTTTTCTTCATTTACCTTTACATGCTTCTAATACTATGCTATACGGAGAAACTGGCCGATATCCTCTGTACATAAGATCTTTTGTCAAGTGCATAAAATACTGGCTAAAAATTATAAAATTGCCTCAGTCTCGATTGTGCAAACAAGCATACGACATGATGGTAATTCAACTCGAGACGGGTAAAGAGAATTGGGCCTATCAAGTAAAAAAAGTATTATCTGTAAATGGTTTTGGTATTGTATGGATGTTACAGGGAGTTGGAAATGATAGACAATTTATTTCAGAGTTTAAAGACAGACTGATATGTTCGTACAAACAAAACTGGCATTCGGCTATTGAGAACAATGAAAAACACAGATGGTTTTCTTCATTTAAAAATGTCTTTCAAGCTGAAAATTATCTATTTATTATAACAGACAAATGGCATAGGATTAATTTTGCTCGATTCCGAGTCAGAACTCTTGGACTTAATACAAAGAAAGATGGTATCTGTCTGGGGCTTCCTCAGAATCTTCATGCCCTATGTGTGGTTATGATGTTGAGGATGAAAAACATCTCTTATTCCATTGTACAGGATATGTAACATTACGGAACAAATGTGATTTTGTTCATACGGATTTAGCTCAAACTCATAATGTTACATCTATTTCACTTTCAAACGACGAAATGATTATAAATCAGTTGCAAAATTTATAGTAGAGGCTCAGAAATTGAGAAAAGAAAAGATTAACTCACTATGATGCATGATCCATTAGTATGATGAAGATAATAATGCATATTCATATCATACATCATATGATAAAGTGGATGGTCGAATTTCATATATTTTTGATTGCGTGTGCGTGCGTACTTATCCGCGTGTGTATATGTGTGTATGCATGTGATTGGGCGAGTGTGTGTGTGTGTGTGTGTGTGTGTGTGTGTGTGTGTGTGTGTGTGTGTGTGTGTGTGTGTGTGTGCATATGGATATGTCTGCATCGGCGTGTGTGTGTGTGTGTGTGTGTGTGTGTGTGTGTGTGTGTGTGTGTGTGTGTATGTGTTGTGTGTGTGTGTGCGTGCGCGCGCGCGAGTGAGCATATGTGTGTGTGCGCGTGCGGCGCGCGCGCGCGCGCGGTGTGTGTGTGTGTGTGTGTGCACGCGATTGGGTATGTGTGTGTGAAATTGGGTGGGCTGGTGGGTGAGTGCTTGGGATATGTGGTTAAATGATTATTATAACTAATTGAAGTTTTGTTGAGATAATTTTTGTATTTTCTTTTTTTTTATTGATTTCATATGTCAGCAATATTTCCTTTCTGAGCCTATTGTTACCCCCCTTGTCATCAGACCGTAATGGTAATGACAATAAAATATCGTGAATCGTGAATCTCTCTCTCTCACCACACACACACACACACACACACACACACTCTCTCTTCTCTCTCTCTCTCTCTCTCTCTCTCTCACACACACACACACACACACACACACACACACACACACACACAGTATTAAAGATCCAGTGGATTTTGGATCAAATGAGTGTTTTAAGTCGTGCATATTGTTCTAAATTAGAATTTTTCAGACTTTTTCTTTTCTTAGAATTATTTATGTGTGTTTATCACGGCCAGAAACTCAACCTGATGTGACGTAGTTAATGCTTGTTTCACGTAAGCAGCGATAAGCTTCTGGAGATTGGTGTCTTTATCTTTCCGTTGTTTCTGTCGTATGATGAGGTAAGTATAAAGGAAGGGGTTTAGCGCAGCGTTCAAGGGAAGAACAATAATCCCCAATGCTATGTTGACCTCCACAGGTACAGCAACGTCCAGTTTGGACAAGAGTCCACAGACACCAATGGGGAACCAGCACAGAAAGTCTGACATGGCAATGACCAGGAGACGACGAGCAATGGTCAGCTCATTGGATTTGGATCTGGTTCTTTCTTTGACACCAGCAGTGGCTTTACTCGCCAATCCCTTTTCTGATATGGTGTTAGCTCTGAATGACCAGTAGATCAGAGCCTGACCAGCAGCTATAAATAAGAACATGATTAGATTGACTATAATCAGGACACTGAAAGAGTAATGGCGACCGGGAAAGTCAGTTCTCGTGACTGGCAGAGGGATGCAGATTCCTGTCTGGCTGTAGAAGGCCCAGTGGGATGTCACAGGGAGTAAAGGTACCAAGGCCAGGATCACCCCTAGTCCCCAGCTGACAGTGCAGGCCACGTGAGCTGACGTGATTCCGAAACGAAAACGACTGAAAGGAAAACGAATCACCAGAAAGCGATCAATGGTGATAAGAAAGATAAGAAATGACGATACCTCACAGGACAGAAAGGAAAGGAAGCCTGCAGTGGTGCACACCATACTTTGTTTCCACGTCTTTTCCTTCCATAGGTAGTGCCCGCCATACGTACGATCAGCCACGCCAATCACTGACAGATAGATTCCCATTAACAAATCTGACATAGACAGATGAAGAACAAATACCACATAACCAATTTGCTTTTTCTTATAATGAACATGTACACGCGATAAATAAAACTTATTATATTTCCAAGTAAAGCAAGGACAGCGAAAACAGCAACAACACTTATGTATAAACTCGTCATTAACAGGTGTCCACATGAGGACATTTCATCCACTGGCGCCACGCATTTTCCAATGAAAGTAACCGGCAACATTATTGAACAACACAACCTGTAGTTGTCACCCCAAACTTCACGCAGATCATACATTTCTTTCAGAAAGTGAGGACTGAAGTCAGAGGTGGAACATCCACGCAGATTCAACACTCTGAGTGATCTGAACAATCGTTCTCCTTTTAGTGAGTCAAGTCCACTGTGGGACAAATCCAAAATCTGGACTTCAGGCATGACATCTGACCACATGTGTAAGTTAGAACTCTGATTCAGAACTCGTGAAAGATTCAATAATAGTATTGATGGTAATCTGTAAAATCGATTGAAACTGGGAATGGTAGAGGTTAGGGGATTTCCAGCAAGAACGAATTCCCTGAGATTTTTAAGCTCTATTAAATAGTCGATTATGACATCATGCAGCTGGTTATCACTGAGATCAAACACATGGAGATTGGGTAGCCTGAGGTAAGTTAGTTCTGTCAACCCACAGGCACCAATACCAAGGTAGATCAGCATGGCTTTATCAGAGACTGTGCCTAAGGTAAGTCCAGTGCCTCTGGCTTCCACATAAAGAAGATGGTGAGAGGGTTTGGTCTGATAAAACTGATTGCCAAAACAGACACACTGGTCCGGACAAGATTCAATTTCTTTACACATAAGTTCATCATCGAAGTGTGGGCAATGCGGCACACCATCACAAGGTGATTCACATGCAAGCAAATTGTTTTGTCAAGTAGAAGACACCGGTAAAAACCTGGACATGTATATATATCGCATTCATCTTCGTCCTCATGATGCGGACAGTCAATCACGCCATTGCACCGAGTGTAGACAGGTAAACAGTAGCCCTTGACAGGACACATGAAGTGTGTTTCTGGACACTGAGTAGCGTTGCTAGGGAGAGGAGTCACGGTGACATCTTCCGGCCATACAAAGTCGACTAGAGCTGGAGGCATTGTTTCAATAATTAGTGCTAAAGCTGTTGTCTTATCACATAGCAATTCATCCGAGCCGCAATCTACGACTCCATCACACAGGCCGTAGTAATGTTTGCACTGAAAAAATCAAAATGCTTCATTATTCTTCGTCTTCTTCCTTGTTCTTCTCTTGCACGCACTATTACCATTACTACCACTACTAATATTGGTGCCACTGCCGCTGTGGTGTTGTTTCTTGTTTCTGTTTGCAATGACCAGCAAATTTGATAATGAATAAGAAAGTATTGGACCAGTCACCACGGCGAAGTGGTTAGCGTCGCGGACACCCGGCTGGGAGGTCGTGGGTTCGAATCCCATCAGAGTCATGTGGGTTTTTCTGCCCCGACCGGCTCCTACCCAGAGTTGAGTTTGCTGCGGACTCAGTTGGGAAGACTGGGACCACACAGTCGAGTTTCATCTACTTAATGGATGCGTTCCTGAGAGTGTTGCTCAAATTTCCTGACCAACACTGTAGGTGCCTCTATCTCTCGGGCCTGGTTGACGCTGGGATATATTATGAAAGGAAGCGTAGAGTTCAGCCCTTCATGTAGTCTCAGACCGAAATGGAAATCCTTAGCATCATCTTCATCATCCTCATTCTCATCAATCAGCATAAAAAGGTGTCTCAAATTCTGTGGCCCTTCATGCCCTGCTCTCATGGTGACCTCAGTTTCGATGTCCTCTCCACGTCTGTGGCCTTGGTTTGGTTCCGTCGGGGTCACCGGTATCGGCAAGTCCATGGGGGCTGTCGTTGGACGGACGTGGTGGCGCCCTCCGGAGGGAGAGCTCACTCACGCCGGCTCCGCGACTAAGCAATTATTGTCGTCAGTAGGTGGTGTCCTGCGTATGTTAGATCAGAACAGGCGCCACTGAACACCACCGAAGTGACTCGGCAGCAGTGCAGTGTCTCCTCTGGTGGGTTGCCTCTTGACGACTTGACATTGACTGCTCCCTGTGGATTGCCGGTGCCGGGGCTGCGGCGGGGCCGACCGGACTGTGGCTGTGGACGGGGTGTCAGAATGAGCGGCGTAGGTGCACTGCCTCTGAGGTGGCGCAGAGGTTGGGACAGCAAAAAAAAAATAAAATAAATAAATAAATAAAATAAAAAAGAGAGCATTGGACATGATAATCGTGATCACGATAATTGTAATAACATAAATATAAATGACAACATTAATATAGCGATTAGGACGATTCTATTTTCTTTTATAACACATGAAAATATCATTGCGTTTTGGAATTTGCTGGTCATTCTGTTTGATAAAATAGCCAGAGGACTCTTTCTCTACCTCTCTTTGCAACTATCTGATGTCTTGGGGTACCTCTATATTCATCAATCAAGATGTGATATGGAGAGTCATTCAGAATTCTTTAACTATTTTAGGAACAAAAAAGTTTTATTTTTTCGTGTTGTTGTTGTTCTTGTTGATGTTGTTGTTGTTGTTGTAAGGGCTTAAGTGCCGTATTTTGATGGCGGATTTTTCTTGTGCTTTAAAACATTGTATGCATACCAAAGGAAACTAATCCAGGACAATTGGTAAAGAACTGACACCAATCTCATTGTTAAGAAGGGTCGTCGCGTTCAGCCAGCTGTTTAGAATATGTTACGCGATCTGGTTAATAAGGGCAAAACAAGCTTTATTAAGAATAGATGCACAGGGGATAACATTAGGCTCATTTACGACATAAGTACTTACTCAGAAGATCACAACCTGTGTGCTATTATTGAAGATTGACCTAGAGAAAGCATTCGATTCAGTTAACTGGATTCTACGTTTAAAATATTCAAAGTGTTCACGTTCCAATGGGGTTCCTACAAATGGGTAGAGGCCTTCGATTAGAAAAAAAAAGTTACGTCATGTGTTTTTGTTTGTGGTCTAGGTTCCAGCTGGTTTCAGACAAGATGACCCACTATTACCACGCTTATTGATCTTTTATGTTGACATTCTAGCTTTCCTGATCTGTCAAAATGCAGACATGCGTGGAATAATTATGGATACTGCCTGATGAAAAGTTTCTTAATCCGCACACAATATAGAATTTTTTTTAAAGCAAAAAGCATTTAAGACCTGTAGCAAGAAAATGTATAGTCGTTTATCAGGCTGGTTCATGAATCCCGGGGGAAAATAGCGCAGCTTGTTCAGGAGCTGTAAAAATGCTAGAGTTCGTTTCTTGGGCTACGGAGGTATGGAGCGAAACCCACAATAGTTCAAAACTCATGGAATCTGTTTAACGAAACTGTGCCAACATTGATTATTCAGAACAGAAAGTTTTAACTGATGTGAAACATTTGTTCAAATTTTGTGAGACAACAACAAATTCCTCAAGACAAAGTGGCAGTTTTAAAATCTCACATTTTAGCAAAACTCATTGACTCACGATTTGTACTACCAAATCCACTAGACACTGGACAAAGTTATTGTTACAAATTCGTTTGAAAATAAAGAAAAAAACAAGCAGAAAATTGTACTTAATAATATTGAAAACGGCGGTCTTGGACTACCGATTTTCAAAATGTTTCCCTCTTTGTTGAAATTAACTCGCCTGTACAAAATTCAGACCATACTCAGCAAATGGAAAATTACAACATCTAACTTTCCACCTCTAAACTGTATTAAAAAAGAGATGATCAAACATGTTGTTTTTTTTTTTTTTTTTTTTTTTTTTTGTAAATCAAACAAATTGTAGACAGACACCCAGAGCATAAACATTTTTTTTTCTCTAGAACACAAACATGTTTTTATCTACAAAGTGTAAGAACCATGGTAAACATCTTACAGAACTAGTCTCTTAAGATAACAGAATGCAGGTTGGGAAAACTGCTGTTTGGGGAAAAAGCATGGATCAACAAAGTACTGTATTGCTCAATTTTTGTTTGCGAATAGCCATTTTATTTCTGCTGAACAATGTTAACAAAACTGCGATGTCAACAATTGTTTTTTTTTGTTTTTTTGTTTTTGTTTTGTTTTGTTTTTGAAGCAGTTATGATTGAGTATATTCGGAAAACAAAAATGAAAATTAGAAATACTAATAAATGTCTAATTAGGTATATATGTTACACAAACTTGATGTCAGGTTGTAAAGGGTTAACATTTTATTATGACGAATACGAATACGAATAATGTATTCAGTGAAGGCCAAAGCCCCTAACTGAATGGAATGACACATATGGTAATGAGATCAAGTTTACGACAAGAACTGCTCTGGGAGTATTCTAAATATTGTATCAAATTTCATAATTACTTGCATAGACGAATTAACAATGAAACAAACTATAACTGTAGCATGCCACAATGTTGCTGTTTGTAATCTTTTCAAAGCTTTATTATGAACGTTGCAAATTTTAAAAGAGTGGCTTTATTTCTAGACGACAATAACATATTGAATCGAAAGTTACATGGATTATTAAAACATTTAGGTTTGATAAGTTTCTCTGTAAGATCCTGGGGAACGGGAGAACTAAACAAGAAATGAATGTCATTCTCTTTAGCTCTACTGCACAATCGACACCGCATTTCTCGTTCATGTTCAAGTCTGTATCTAAAACTATAGCAAGCAATATCAGATATACTAAATCTAAACTTAGTCAAAGCATTTTCACATATCTGTTCAGACCAATTCCAACATATGGTTCAACCATGCATGTAGATTTAAATTGTTGACATTCAGCAAATCTAGCACTGGTGTATATGTGATCGTGCCAGTCCTGTCACCTACAATCTACATCTCATGCCTAAAGGATTTTATGAAATTTGAAATTCATTGAACACCCTGATTATCCCAAACAAAAGTAAACCAATATGAAATCAAGCACTGACGAATATTTGTAGCCTACGTCTTCCTGTCACTTTTGTCAAAATCATACAATACTTTATAAGCTTTCAAATGTACCCTACTTTGTTCCATTAGCATTAATTTCAGCCAGTATTTAATACAACTGGAGTCAAACAATTTTGTAAACAAACTAAAAGAACTGCATTCCAATATGTAAAGCACATGAAGGATGACCAAAACCGCTTTGATTACCTTAATAATTATATCTTGACACATTGAACTGAAACTGAGTCGCGTTGAAAAGTAAACTCCAAGATATGAATGTGCATTAACTACGGCCACAGTCTCATTTCCATACGTCCACCTTTCAGTACACGCCAAGTACCCCCCTTTGCAAAAAACAGTAATGTTGGTTTTTGTCATATTGACTTTAAGTTCTAATCTTGTCACAACCGAATGTAAGCTATTCAATTGCCTCTGTAAGCCAATCACTGTTTCAGACAATAAAAGAATATTGTCTGCAAAAAGTAATGAAACAATTCAGCCAAATCAAAACTAACACCATGCCGACCATTTTGAATTATCTCCAAGGTAAGCTCATTAATGAACAAGGAAAACAAGGAAATCAAAATAGGACTACAGACATCCCCTTGTTTAACCCCATGGGTACAACATACAAAATCAGATAACTTCGCCCCCAATCTTACTCTTTATGCATACTTTTTACACATCGAAACAACTTACATTTGATTTTTTTTTTTTTAAGTAGAACAGGCCACAACAACTTTCTAGAAATAGAGTGAAAAACTTTTTGGAAGTCGACAAAGTCGGCATATAATTTTCGGTTGTTTTCGATCTGCTTTTAAATTGCGGCTAGCATACCCTCGTAAACCTTTTCTAAGACGTTCTGAAGTGTTGAAACTATTCATCGACCGAAATTTGGTTGTGAGGTTGAGATTTCTTTTTCGTCAACTTGCACATATTGTTCTAAAACGTTTGCTGAGAAGCAGCTGAGTTTAAAAGTTCACTTAATGATCTATGGTTGTGTTCTTTCTCTTTTTATGTTCGAACATATTTTCATAGTCACGTCTTGCTATACAGAATGATATTCTGTCATTTGTATCTGATGTTTTCCTCCAAGATTTCAGTGAGTTGTGAACATTTTTTCTTCTATTTACATTCAATGTCAAAACAGTCTCTGTTTATGTTCCTACCAACAGGTATTATCTTTCTCATCGCGCAGCCATGTTCTTTAACACTATCATTTAATCTTCTTATAGCTTCGTTGACATTTACTGAGATAAGATGTTCGGCAGTAACAATTTCATTCTTAACCTCTTGAGAATGCATGGAATTTTAAAAAAGCGTTCCTCATATTCTTGTTTCCAGCAATATTTTACAATGCAATCATTTTGATCTGCCTTAAATTCATTCGTATCACGTGTTAAGTCATTTTGTTTTTCAATGCACAGTGCAAGGAGCAAATGCTTGGATTCAGTTCTCCCTCCAACGTAAAGGGTGCATTTTGCTGCAATCGTATCAAAAATATTTGTGGACGCCAAGTAACAATCTATGACACTGCTGCATCGATCAGAGACACGTAAACTAGTCTTCAATGCCTCCACAGCATAGTCAATTGAGAATGTACACACTTAAAAGAGAGCATGAATTTAATAATCCTTTACCATATACATTCAGTGTTTTGTCCTGAGACCATCTTCTTTTATCCTTATAATTATTTTCAACATTCATATGGAGCTCATTTTTGGTCATAATGTCAGGGAAGGTATCTGACGTTCTAGCATTCAGATCTCCACATAACTTATCCACAATACACATTTCAAACATATCGATGCTGTTACTAAATTCACGTATACGATAATACGGGGGATACTCTAGAGGAACATATGCTCATACAAACAATACATCTTTTTTTAAAAAAAAACCGAAAAAGTCTTCGTCGAGCATGAGAAACAAACAGTAATAATCACCACTTTCTGTGTGCCACACACAAGTTGCCAGAGATTTTTTAACAAGACATATTCACCCTCCTGAAGTTTAACCGCAGGTTTTACAAACAACTTATGATCATTATTAAAAAGACCCAGATCAAATATCTGTGTGAAGGTTTCAACTATACAAACAAAATCAAAAAAGAAGAAACAAATCAAACAAAATCATCATCATTCAACTTTGGAAATACACCACAGATGTTCCAATGAAGAAATGAAAATTCATTAGTAGCTATATCAATAACTTTATCCTGAAAAGGGAGATCACTTTGCAACCCACTTATCTCCCTGTAACCCTCCGCTCGTTCTAGTTCGTTTCTACTGTCATTTATACCTTCACCAAAGTCCCTACCTCCAATACCATGATGCACTCTGACCTTCCCATCGTGACTTCCCTTCCCCTGCACACCGTCTCTTGCCACACGGCTGTCATGTGACGTAGCCTCACATGGCGACATGTGACGTTGCATCGCATACGCCCTTATTTGTAGAAAGAAACTCGTGGAGAGCGTGGCAGCAGAGAGTCCTCAGAAGAGAAGCCCCCTTCAAGCAAGTGTTTCGGCCCCTATCTCCTGACACACTAGGGGGGTTGGGCCACACCTGGTTCATGACTCCGGATGTCCCTCTGCTGCCCCCTTTTTTTCCCATCTTGGGACGAGCCATGGGGAGAAGAAGAGTTATCGTAGTGCGCCTTCTGGTTGTTTGGAGAGACTGCGGGTGCACGGAGTGAATGCTGAGCTGAGTGCGTGCATGCATTTGTGTGCAGTGTGACAACAGCCCACCATCGTCATCTTCCTTTCCACAACAAACTGTAGTCACAACGTCATCCCCACCATCACCCTCTTCCTTTCCACAGCCAACTGTAGTCACAACGTCATCCCCACCGTCATCCTCTTCCTTTCCACAGCCAACTGTACTCGCAACGTCATCACCACAGTCACCCTCTCTCTTCACACCAACCTGTACTCACAACGTCATCCCCACCATCATCATCTTCCTTTCCACACCTAACTGTACTCACAACGTCATCCCCACCGTCACCCTCTCTCTCCACACCTAACTGTACTCACAACGTCATCCCCACCGTCACCCTCTCTCTCCACACCTGTGTTCACAACGTCATCCCTACCGTCACCCTCTCTCTCCACACCTAACTGTACTCACAACGTCATCCCTGCCGTCACCCTCTCTCTCCACACCTAACTGTGTTCACATCATCCCTATCATCACCCTCTCTCTCCACACCTAACTGTACTCACAACGTCATCCCTACCGTCACCCTCTCTCTCCCACCCTAACTGTTCACAACGTCATCCCTACCGTCACCCTCCCTCTGCACACCTAACTGTGTTTACAACGTCATCCCTACCGTCACCCTCTCTCTCCACACCTAACTGTGTTCACAACATCATCCTTACCGTCACCCTCTCTCTCCACACCTAACTGTTTTCACAACATCATCCCTACCGTCACCCTCTCTCACCACACCTAACTGTGTTCACGACGTCATCCCTACCATCACCCTCTCTCTCCACACCTAACTGTGTTCACGACGTCATCCCTACCGTCACCCTCTCTCTCCACACCTAACTGTGTTCATGACGTCATCCCTACCGTCACCCTCTCTCTCCACACCTAACTGTGTTCACAACGTCATCCTTACCGTCACCCTCTCTCTTCACACCTAACTGTGTTCACAACGTCATCCCTACCGTCACCCTCTCTCTCCACACCTAACTGTGTTCACAGTGTCATCCCCACCGTCACTCTCTCCCTTTCCGCAACTAAGGGTACTCACAACGTCATCCCCACTGGCACCCTCTCCCTTTCCGCAATTAAGTGTACTCACAACGTCATCACAACCATCACCCTCTCCCTTTCCGCAATTAAGTGTACTCAACGTCATCCCCAACCGTCACCCTCTTCCTTTCCGCAATTAAGTGTACTTACAGCATCATCCCCACCGTCAGTCTCTCCCTCCACAAACCCACATGACATGTCAGTGGATGGGTCACAATACCTACCACGTTGTCACTCTTTCCCTTCCTACTGCTACATCACTGCATGCATCCCACAATATCACATTTGCAATACACAACATCAACAACCGAAGCACTTAACAACTTATCATTTAGCTGGGTAAGATTAATGAAATTGTCGTTATCATCAATGTGTGCATTTGTATTTACAAAAACAACATTATCTACATTTACCGTGTTAGCACAATGTAGTTTAGAAACATGGCTATTAACATCAACATGTAAATAACACAAATGATGCATACGGGACACACATTGTGCCGCTTTGATGGATTTTGCTGCACATCTATTCACACACTCGTTCACCTCATCTGCACGTTAATTAGAAGCGTGCATATCTGGACCACACGGTGATACTTTACATTTTGCTTCTTTTCTGGTATGACAGGGCAAGTCAAAGATATTGGTCCAGGTGGACCTCTGTCTCAACTGAACAAGGTTATCATGACTGTCCAGACCAATTTTCACATCTTCAATGACGAAATGGTCATATACTATAGTAGTTTTTTTTCTTCTGTCCCCGAGCATGTTTAAGATGAGGTACAAGTTTTCCCCTGATTTCTTTTACTCGAACAGTAAAATTTTTCCCAATGAAGATTTGACTATCCTTTAACTTCTGTCTAGCTTTCATAATCTTATGTTTATCTTTGAAGAAGGTGCACCTAGCCACTATGGATTAATCTGGTTTAGAGCTGAGACGGTGGACACGATCACATTGTACATCAGCGGTGAGGTCTAATGTATCAGTAATCAAATTGTGTATCAGACCTTCAGAGTCTTGCCATGACTCGTTCTGGGCACAGGGCACTCCGTGAATGATTAGGTTGTTTCGGTTAGAGCGACTCTCCAAATCATCTGCCTGTTTGTCAAGAAAATCCACTTTCGCTGTAAGGTTTTCGTTTTCGCGCTTAAAATTTCATTTTCGGTTCTGACATCGATAACGTCCTGTTTTACACTGGAAACTACATTTTGAAGATGAGCGCACAGTTCCATCTCTGCTTGAAACTCCGAACGTAACTCATCAAACTTTCGGTTCATATTGTCAGTGGTCTTACTCACATTGTCCAGAGTTATCATTACGTCCTTCAGAGTGGGTTCTATAGAGGATGCTGACGCTGTCTCAGGCGTTGACCCAGATCCGCCACTGTTGCGACGTAAAACGCCTGCAGTACTGCCCAAGCGGCTCTGTCTTGGGTTGTCTGTTCTAGGTCCAGGGTTAAGTTCCATATCTCCGCATCGATGAATTAAATTTCCCTAGAAAAGTAGAACGAGTAACACTCCTACGGTGACACCATCCACTCAGTTTATCAACTTCATGATGGATTCGCATAGCGATTTTGAATCGTTCCGGCTTGAATATGAACAAAATATAAACTGTCACAAAGTCAGTGTCAAGACGGCGTGGTACTGGGAAAGTCACAATTCAACGGGGTTATGGCAGAAAACGCCAACCAAAAAGATAGCTCGTGCAGGCGTGTCCGAATGACTCTGTTATCCAGAAAATCGAGCATTTTATTATGATATAAGTATAGATAATCATATTAGTCCAAAGCGCTATACGAACTGGGATACAAAACTGACTGTTGAAAGTGACAGAAAGAACCGTTTCTTCATAGATTTGAAATGTTTCTGGCGTGAAAATGAAATGATTGTAGGAAGAAACAATATAGCGATGCCTTTAGACGAATTTTATACTGGACAGTGGTGTATCTAGAGTATATACGTTCTGTGAAGTTTAGTCAAGGACAGCATTACACGTGTATTTTGGCGCAGATTGTCACTCAACTTTTTTCAACTGTTTTGATGTTGTTGTTCTTGCCGTCGTAGTCGTCGTCGTCCTCGTCGTCGTCGTCGTCGTCGTCGTCGTTCTTGTTGTTGTTGTTTGTTTGTTTGTTTTGAAAACAAACGCTGGTCGATTTCATGAATGAAAAAGAAAGTCCGTCTGCAATTGATTTGCAGATAACTGAATCAAGTGTCAGCACTGGATTTGACAGAAATATGCGTATGTATAAAGAATTTAATTCCATTTCCGTATATACTAAACAATAACTGCATCAATGTAGAATAGAAAAAAATTCGTGACTGCAAATATCCCTAAATAAGTTGAAATATAAATATAAAACTGAAAACTTTATTGTTAAAAAAAACATTTTGCAAGTGAAAATGTTATTTCCAGTTGGTTCCCTTATAAGCCAGCATATGCAGACCCAGACTGAATCATTCATGCGTACTGACTTTGTCCATTATTTCATTATCCATATGATATGAATCATTCATGCATACTGACTTTGTCCATTATTTCATTATCGATATGATTGAAGCCCTTTAGATGTGCTAGTATGTTGTCAACACAGTTCTGGTGGAAATTGCACTGAACATTTAAACATAAAATAATTTCAGCTTCCATAACACACTGGGCAGGCTTCATATTCTCTCCTCTCTCTCTCTCTTCTCTCTCTCTCTCTCTCTCTCTCTCTCTCTCCCCTGGACGGACGGACGTCATAGTGTGCGGACGCAAGTGAACAGCTTCGCAATTATGTCGCTTTTTCAAGTGTAACTTGCTGTGACCGAGCGCTGAGTTTTTAATGACAGTGTGTGGATTACGTCTTGCACCTGGATTCGTATATATTTTTTTGTTTTCTAAATGGAAAAGGAAGTTATAGATGATTATTCGTTTTCTCTTAATACAAACCATCACGGATTCTCGTGGAGTCTCGGCACAGCCCTTCTTGCAGCGTGCTGTCTTGATCTTTCGTTGCTAGGCCCTGAACAAGCGCCAAGTGTTTGTGATCTTCAGCTGGCCACTTAGCTCAGCTTCACTCCATCGTCTCGGCCCGGTAATTTGGACCCGATGCCGAACAGGGCCTGTGGTGTTCGTGGTGTCTGGTGCCTTGTGACATCATCTGGCCACTTTCCACTCCTACAGACGTCATTCCTTCCTCTTCCCATCGGTACCTTCCTCGCCTATGGACAATGGAAGGGTCTAAATGCCTGTAACTAGTGCGTGTGTCCTGTGCCAGTGTGTGAGCCCTAGGCCAGCTGTGAAAGCTGGTTAATCAGTGCCTCAGCCATCTGTTGTGCTTTTCAACCCACCTTCTTCTCTCACGCTGTTCGTCTCCCAGGACCTCACCAAACAAGTACGTACTTTCTTTATCAATCTTTACAGGGGACTAGGCTGTGTGGAGCTTAGACTTTGATTTGTTGGCAGTTTACTTGGCAGCGCCACCTTCTATCTCATACCCCCTACTCCTCCCCAATACCCCCCCCCCTTCCCGCCGCTTTCTCCTGGCTCCATTACCTAACCCCTATCCTTATCCTCTTAGCTCCAAGTGTCACTGGTTCAGCAACGGGCATGGCTGTTTGTCGGCACCATGTAGTTTGAAACATCTATGACCATGAGTTGACCATGCTATCTCCCTCATCCCCTCCCTCACTCCCCCACATCCCCCCTCCCCACCCTACCCCCCACCCCCACTCTCACTCTCCAACATCCCCTCCCCTCCCCCACCACATCACTCCTTCTCTTCACCCTACCCATGCTTTCACAGCCATGTCTGTGGTCACGAATAACAGTGATGTGCTTTGTGACTGGGTTCCCCAAATTGACATTAAAATAGACCCCAAGCAACTCACATTCAGAATTCCACTACACCTTTTCCCAATCGCAAGACAGATGTCATACAAACGTTATATTGGTGACATTAACAAGAGACCAGAGTTCAGCGTACAATGGGCCGACTACGCCAAACTTAATCAGCCTCTTGTCCACAGTGACAATACCGGTTTTTCGTCTAACCCCACCAGCCTCCCCAGTGATGAGTTGTACCGGACCAAGGTCCAAGTCAACTGTACCACCCTGAAACTCATCACCATCACTGTCTTCTACACTACAGTTACTGTTCTTGTACAGGGAAACCTGTAAAAGAAATGGCTGCGGTATGAGTTCGAATCACTAATCCAGGTGATTCGAACAATCTTCTCATTAACCCGCCAAGACTCCCATCCTAACCTCAACAAGGCTGTATGTGACAACCTGTCTGACCTTCCCCTTCCCTCCCTGAAGACACTCCCTTCTGGTGGCCTCTCCACCCAGGACATCCCGTCTCCCCATGGACCTCCTCACCTCCCCAGATTGCATTTGCTGAACAGCCCAACCACTATCCCTCCAGCCAGCTGTGATACCACTCCATCCCAATCCACATCCTCGCCATGTACAAAGCCTGCCCCTACGGTCCCGCCACAGTCGCCCGAGGGAAACATGCACACACAGTTCACCTCGGCACTCACCACAAATACTCCACATATTCCAACAAAGCAGAAACGAAGCTCTGCTCAATCAAAACATGAGCATGCGCTGCAAACACCCAAACAAAACAAAACCAACCACCTACCCACTCTGATGTGAAAACATCACGCCCATCCTCTCCTACAAGCAACGCAAAAGCGGCACACAGCTTGCGTCCTCAAAAATCAAGCAAACCACTACGCTATTCCTACACCTACAATTGTAACCCAGCAGTACAAAACCTCAAACAAAATGTCAACACTCTGGTCAAAACTATTGTCAGAGGTTCAACACTCTTGCACTCTCACACCAGAAGTATCCGCCAATTAGAAGCAGAAAACAGCCACCTGAAATCGGAACTCAAACACCTCAAACAAACTCAGTTTATACCGCACCCAACCCAACCCAACACACCATCTGGCAGCCATACTGATTCTGCTCTGTCTGCCTTCCCCACCTCCAACAAGTTCTCCATGCTGCTCCACGTTAATGAAAATGGGGAGCATGAGGTTCAGAACGACTCAGAAACAGACACACACTCTGATCAAGCCACAGTGCAGACACAGTGTACCACTACAAATGTCCCCCACAGTCCAAACAAACCCAGCAATATTATCTCAGATAAAGACACTACTACTCAGACCACTGACACAATAGCCTGGAACACAGTCAACAACAGGAACCACCTCCACAGGAACAACAAAAACACACAGTCAAAGATAGTGGTTAATGATGCAACTCAAAACAGTCAGGGTCAGACTAGCAACAACACATTATCACATCGTCAGCTCCTTGCACAACTACGGGTTGACACTGATATCTCAAATGTCATTACAGGTGACTCAGCCATACGAAACATTACCACAAGCCTCCTATTTTACAAAGGTAAGAGCCAAATCATCAGTGTTCCAGGTCTCACTGTCGATGATCTTATTCATTATTCATTGGCTTAAACACATTCCACGCAACAACAACACATAGCAAATCATACTACACATTGGAATAAACACGTGCAAACATACATCAATCACAGAAAACGCATGGGCACAGTTGATCAAAAACATCAAACATGTTTTCCCTCAGGCTAGACTACTGGCTTCCTCCATCATCCCCCCAATGGGACAGCACCCTCTCAAAAACACCGTCCACCTCTCCAACTTGATCCTCACTAAAGTGTGTGCCAAAGAAAACATTGCATATGCCGACCACACCTCCATTTGCATCACCAAAAGCGGAGCTCCATGTAAGGACATGTACACCGATCCCTCCACCCCAGCCCCAAAGGCATAGACAGGTTGGTGTACAGCCTCAAATACACCGACCCGAAATACTGCAGACAACCTCTGCTGAGGACGCTCATTATAAGACCATGTGGCGAGAGCTGGATGCAGTCCTCGCACCCCCCCCCCCCCCCCCCCCCGACCTCCCAGCTACGATATGAACACCAAAGAGACACTGGTGTCACTGGTGTTCATTACCACAGCAGCCCTCAGACCTCCATCCTGCCCCCGGTTGAACAGCCACCTACAATGCCTGGATCAACAGGTGGGTCTGTTCCCATCCTCCACCCCTGGTGACCCGACATCCAGCTACCCCTGTCTCATCCTTGACAACCCGGCGTCCAGCTACCCATCCTGCATCTCCGGCGACCCGACATCCACCTTCTTATCTTCCACCTCTGGCGACCCAGCTTTCAGCTTCCTATGTTCTGCCTCCGCCCTACAATGTGTGTGTTCTCGAGACTCAAGTGTGAGACATATCCACAGTCTGTGTGTGTGTGTCGTGTGCGTGTGTGTGTGTGGTGTGTGTGTGTGTGTGTGTGTGTGTGTGTGTGTGTGAATGCGAGCGTGCGCACGTGCGTGTGTGTGTGTGTGTGTGTGTGTGTGGTGTGTGTGTGTGTGTTGAGCGTGTGTGCGTGTGTAAAGTTTGTGTGTACGATAGTGTGTGTGTGTATTTGTGTGTGTGTGTGTGTGTGTGTGTGTGTGTGTGTGTGTGTGTGTGTGTGTGTACAAGCGCGCGTACGCGCGTTCGTGAGAGCGCAAATTTATATGCAAGCTCCACTATGTTTAATACAAGTTCCGCAAGTCATACCCTCACCACTCCATCCCCCCCCCCCCCCCCCCATCTCTTCACCTTCCTTTCTTATTGTTGTTATCACTTTTTTTTTCTTCCCCGAACAAGTATATCAGATGATCTACTCATGGACACTGAGGATGTGTGAACACACACTTATTTATTTTTTTGTTTGTGCTCAGGACATCGATTGTGTTCATTGTGCTACACTTCCGATTTACCAGCGTGTGAAGATGATTGTCATTGTAGGCTGACATTGTAAACTTTGAAGTGAGGTAGGCGGCTCGTACAGGTGCTGTCGTCTTGTGTACTGAGAAGAAACTTTGGGCCATCTTCCTGACATTGGGACCAGGACTACTATCTCACCGCCACAGATTGTTCGTGAATCACAGATAAAAAGAAAACAAAACAAAACAAACAAAAAAACTTTTTCTCTTTTCGTTTTGGTTTTGTTGTTGTTGTTGTTGTTGTTGTTTGTTTGTTTGTTTAATTGTTTGTTTTTGTTTTTGGCTTTTTTGTTGTTGTTGCTTTGCTTCCTTTTTATTCATCTACACTCTTTAAATCTGCTCTAAAGTGAATTGTGCTCATAGCACTCATCGCATCCTCTTTATTTGCACCGCTGTAAACATTTTGTGTGTGTGTGTGTGTGTGTGTGTGTGTGTGTGTGTGTGTGTGTGTGTGTGTGTGTGTGTGTTATCGCCATTCATTGCTTTACGCTTAATGCTTTGTTTTCTTCCTTTCTAGTTGTTCGACATCGTGCTTCAACCATTGCTCTTTTTTGTTGTTTGTTGTTTTACTGGCTTATTGAATTTTCTAAAGATACATTCTGTTAGCTGTTTTAGGCATAATAGTTACCCTTTAAATTCTTTCTGTACGTTTGTCATTATTGTGCGTTATCCACAAACGTTACTTTTCTCACCTGTATTCTGTTTTTTGACCTATAATTCTCTGTGTCTTTTTTGTGAAAACTGTCTTCCTCGACGGTTTGTGTCACTGTTCCCTTACTACTCGTGCCTTCCCATAATCCCGCTGTCCTAGGACATACAGTTGAACATCTCAATGTCTAACATTTTTTTAATAAGGTCCACGAAATCTCATCACTCTTAAAACAGTCACCCCATCCAGTACAAGTATTTGGCGTAAGTGAAACGAGGTCAGATTCTCGCATCACAGATAACCTTCTTAGCATTCCTGATTACAACATAGAACGACGCGACAGTGATCAACCCCAACATACTGGCCCCGCCGTACACATTCATCAATCAATTGCCAACATCACCCGACGCAGAACTGATCTTGAAACTAACACTGTCGAATGTATCTGGATTGAAAATTTTTTAAAAATCCAAATCACCGCCATTAATAATTGGACATTTATATAGACACCCATCTTCCACATACGAATGGTATGACAACTTTGTACAAATGATGGATCGGATCTGTCACAAAAATTCAAATATACTACTGTTAGGGGACTTCAATATCGGTATGTTAAAACAACAACCAGCTTGGACAAGTACACTATCACTTAAAGCACTCCATCAGTTAGTACAAACCCCAACGAGAATAACTAAAACAACTGCGACTCTTATTGATCATATATACACTAACAACAAATCTGCAATATTAGATGTTTCAGTGGTACATTCTGGTATTAGTGATCACAGTCCAGTCTTCTGCACGTGGTCCTTAAGGCTCCATAAACCACCACCCAAAGGTCACACAACCATCCAATACCGCTCTTTCAAAAAGTTTAACGAAACAGCATACCTCTATGACTTACACATTTCCCCATTTCACTTAACTTATAATTACTCAGACGTCAATGATGCACTGTCCTTCTGGTACCAAACATTCCTCACCATCATAAATAAACACGCGCCGTTACATCAAAAAAGAGTTAGGCATCCGCAGATGAACCCGTGGTTAACGCCAGAATTGCTGCAAGAAATGGAACTACGTGACCAACTCAAGGCAGCAAATTTGTTTGACGAATACAAAGAGCAGAGAAACTTTGTGTCAAATGAAGTTGAAAAAGCCAAACGAGACTACTTCAATCAAATGATAACGGATGCAAAATCCACAGCGCCAGTGTGGAGGGCAATAAACACTATTGTACGCAACAAGCATACAGATTCACAGAATTCAAGCACAAACATCACCCCGGACAAATTTAATACCCACTTTCTGTCATTATCAGATACCCTTACTCAAGCTTCACAGACTACAAGAGCACCAAATGAATATACATGCGCGACTTCCCTAATATAATTTTGCAAACAAAAACTTGGATCAAGTAACTCAATCAAAATTCCCCTTCTTGCTGTACATGAAGTAGGAATGAACATAGCGCAACTAAAGAATAAGAAATCCATGGGTCCTGATAACATACCCGCATTTCTTCTCAAACTCGCTCTACCTTACATTGTAGAGTCTCTTACATACATATATAATTTATCCATTGAAACTAATGTTTTCCTTCAGGCGTTCAAAAATGCCAAAGTGATCCCCCTTCCAAAATCAAATGATCTGTCGGATCCAAATAATTTCAGACCTATATCCTTACTATCTATTCTATCCAAACCCCTTGAAAGACACATACACACACACGTATCTCAGTCCATGGAGAAAAACAAACTATTTCACCCACTCCAATCTGAATTCTGATCTAATCATTCCTGCCACACAGTATTATCACGAATGTGTGACTCATAGCTTTCAAATATGAACCAATCACAAATGACAGGGGTTGTCTTTCTTGACTTCAAAAAGGCGTTTGATCTTGTTGATCATTCCATTCTTCTAAAGAAACTATCTGTCTACTTGAACCATATCCCGACAATCTCATTATTCCAATCATACTTGAACTATAGGACTCAGTATGTGGTGCTTAATGGCAAAACCTCCGCTTCAGACTTTATCAGACATGGAGTCCAACAGGGCTCAGTACTAGGCCCCCTACTATTCTGCATCTTCATCAATGATTTACCATTGTCCGTTTCAGATGAAAAGGTCATGACAGATTGAATGGCACTTGTATCGAGCTGGTAGATGAGCATCGTGTTTTAGGGTAAACGATAGATAAAGAATTGAAATGGCAATCTCATCTTAAATACGTATGCAAGGTAGTCTCAAAACACCTTTTCCTGTTATATCAATTAAAGCGCTACGTCAACAGTAATGTGCTTAAACTTTTCTTCAATGCGGACATAATGTCACGTATCAATTACGCTTCAACAGTGTGGGACGGAAGTAGTGACGTCCACAGAAAAGACTGAATTCTCTCCATAGACGTGCAGCAAAGCTACTCCATCCAGCTGTATCTCTAACAACAAACGAAAAACTAAAAGTGCTGAACATACTTCCTCTGAATAGGCAATTGGAATTCAACAAGGCATTATTTATGTTTACAATCTTGACAGATACTATGCCATGTTATATCAATGCCCTTTTTACAAGATCGAACAGCTTTTCTGGCTCGACGAAATTCCTTCTTCCCTACCCACGCATTGATCTATACAAAACAAGCCTAGCTTACTCTGGACCATATGGCTGGAACTCACTTCCACCGAATCTACAAAACATAAATACTTTAAAACTGTTCAAGGAACAATTGCATAAACATTTTATGTCTCAGTAACTTAATTATACGATTACAATGATTAGCGCCCATTCGCAAAGTCTTCTGTGTACCATACTTTGAATAAATCGTCTAAACATAAAACCTGCTCCGTTAAAATCGCTCATCCCCACTCCCACTCTGTCTACCATCCCTTTTCTCCTCCCCCTGCCTACCATTCTCTCTTCCCCACCCTCCTCTGACCTCTCTCTCTCTCTCTCTCTCCTCTCTCTCTCTCTCTCTCTCTCTCTCTCTCTCTGTAGTTTTTTGTAAGTTTCCTTCTGTTTTACCATCCCCCATCTCATTAGTACTTTTATGAATAGCTTGCTTATCATTGTAGAATTAGATTACCATGTTGCTATGTTGAATTGTCAGTATGAATGATATGTGTTGAAATAATGTATGCATGACAAGGACAGATTGTAAGACTAGGCTTTGGCCTAAAATCTTCATCCTTGTGTATTAAAGATCAATCAATCTCTCTCTGCCACTCAGGCATCATTTTACCTGTTGTCTTCACTAAATCTAAATTGATGTCGTAACTGTGACGAATGTGTTGTCCATTTTTGTTTCTGTTGTTGTTGTTCTTGTTGTTGTTGTTGTTGTTGTTGTTATCTTACCCTGTATACTATTACGTGAACTATCGTCAATGAATATGCCTTCCTGGGGGAAAACACACATACAATATTACAGTTTCCGAGTGTAAAGTCGTTTATACATCATACATGATGGTAAATTAAAGAAAGAAAAGTTCAAATATGAAATGCTGAAGGCACACACACACACACACACACACACACACACACACACACACACACACACACACACACACACACACACTCATTTGCAAGACCATCTCTTGAGAAAACTCCAGCCAGCAATTTGGTCGCTGAGACCACAGAAAAAGTTGTGGCTTGTTCTCAAAGCCACTCACTGCGCTGTGAAATACACCTGTGAGCACTCTCACTGCTGAGGTAAAACAGCAGCTGTGATCGCTAAGTAACTGTTTTATGAGGATTCTTACGTCAGTACTGTGATCGCCGTTCATGACAGACACAAAATAAATAGTTGTAAACAGACACAAAATAGATAGTTGTAAACAGACACAAATAGATAGCTGTAAACAGACACAAAATAGATAGTTGTAAACAGACACAAAATAGATAGTTGTAAACAGACACAAAATAGATAGCTGTAAACAGATACAAAATAGACATGCGTGTGTAAACAGACACAAAATAGATAGCTGTAAACAGCCACAAAATAGATAGCTGTAAACAGACAAAAAATAGATAGCTGTAAACATGCGGAAACACAATCAGTTTGATATGAAGTCCACCCTATGTTGCAAGTTACTTTATTTAATGTGTATGAGAGAGAGAGAGAGAGAGAGAGAGAGAGAGAGAGAGAGAGAGAGAGAGATGAACACTGACACTTACATATCTTTTGTTGCCATTGGCAAATAAGCCCTGTTGGTAGATGAGTTACTTTACTGCATTAATAGACAGCGATGAAGACATGCACTTGAAAGAAAGAGAACTCACACGATTTCAGCAAAATTTCAACTCTGCAGCGGACAACATACCCTCCCCCCCCCCCCCCCCCTGAACATATAACACGCACATATAACCATGAGCATGCAATGCGCGTACGCACGGACCCCCCCCCCCCCCCATCCATATGCATGCGCGCCCTAGCATGCCTGCGCACGCGCGCGCACGTACGCACACACACACACATACACACACACACACACACACACACACACACACACACACACACACGTTCGCGCACCACACTTGGCTATTTCTGTTGACCATGAAGCCATAGAAAATATGGAATAAGTCGTCACAAAAATTTAAGTCAACAGTTTGTGATATTCTCTCTCCGAAAATCACTGGCTTCTACATATATGTCAAATGATGTGATATTTTTCTTTTGTTGCAACTGGATGTAAATGCGATGAGATCTTTTCTCTGTGCTGCTGGATCGCTGAAACTTTTGCATCTACTTTGAATGCATGTGTAAGTCAGACAATCAAAAACAGACTGCACTTCAGGACGACAGCACCGTCATCCTTCCAGTTGACAAAGGTAGGACGACAGTTTTGTTACCAAAAGAGGAATACAACAAGAAAGTACGGACCCTTCTCAGTGATACAGACACCTATGAAAAACTCAAGACTGACCCCACGAAGAAAGTGAAAAACCAACTTATCAATCTACTAAAGAAATGGAAGAAAGAAGATTCTATCTCCCCTAGTCTTTACCAACGACTTCACCCCACTTCTGAATCCACGCCTAAGCTGTATGGATTTACCTAAGATACACAAGAAGGATGCCCCCCTCCGCCCCATTGTGTCCAGCTGTGGCAGTGTCATGTACAATGCCTCCAAATTCCTGACACAAGTATTGGGACCTTCAGTCGGACAGACCGAGCACCACATAGTCAACAGTACAGATTTTGTACAGAAGATGGAAAACCAGCAACTGGCTCCAGGGGAGAAACTTGTCTCCTATGATGTATGTGCACTGTTCACTAGCATCCCTGTACCCAAGGCTCTCCAAGTCATTCGGGAGAAGATTGAGGATGACTACCACCTTCGTCACCGGTGTGAACTCTCTACAGAACAGGTGCTAGAACTGTTGGAACTATGCCTCACTAGCACCTACTTCTCGTTCAACCATGAGTTCTACCAGCAGAAACAAGGAGCTGCCATGGGTTCGCCAGTATCCCCAGTGGTAGCAAATCTGTACATGGAACATTTTGAAAAAGTAGCCCTTGAGACCGCTGCCAACCCTCCCAGCATGTGGTACCGCTATGTGGATAGCACCATGACCTGCATACAGGAGACGGAGGTTGGCAGCTTCACCACTCACTTGAATTCCATCCATGACAGTATCCAGTTCACCTCCGAAACTGAATCAGAAGGCAAGATCTCTTTCCTGGACACTCTCATCTCCCGAACCCCTGACGACAGGGTGGAGACCAGTGTCTATAGGAAACCCACCCACACTGACCAATATCTGAACTTTCACTCTAACCACCCCCTCCAACACAAGAGATCTGTTGTTAACACACTCATGCCCAGAGCCTCTGTACTGTGTTCCACTAAGGAGGAAGAGCTGAAAGAAGAAGAACACATTAAGACTGCCCTTTCCGCTAATGTATACCCTGCATGGATGTGGGACAACCCTCGAGTTCGCTACCCTTCTTCTACAGATACGGACAGTGTGAAAGTGGGGATCCCTTACATTAAAGGAGTTTCGGAGCGTCTGGCCAGGACCTTCCAACAACATGGATGCAAAGTGTTCCATAAACCCACCAATTCCCTACGCCAGCAACTGACCCATGTCAAAGACAAAACGGACGCCCTCAAGCAGTGTGGTGTAGTGTACCAGGTAGGGTGTCAAGACTGTGCCAATACCTACATTGGCGAGACAGCAAGAGCACTCACCACCCGTCTACAGGAACACCAAAACCGATCTACGTCTGCCATACACGAACACCTACAAGCCACTGGCCACAATTTCAGCCCCCAAGAAACCAAGATCTATACTACAGAGCCCTTCCTCACAAAAAGAAAAGTTAAAGAAGCCATCGAAATCAAGACTAGACGCCCCAGCCTGAACAGAGATCAAGGTTTCGAACTTGCCCCCATCTACAATCAGATCTTGACACCTATTCACCCCACACAACAGCCGCCCCACCAGGCCTCGCTGCCACAACAGCAACAGTGAGCTGAAGAAGACAGGGCGACCCTGTCGAAATATTCTCAAAGTAAGTTTTTGATTCTGAGTCTAAACACTTTTCTAAGACTGTACTTCGTCTTGATCGTTGTTTCTCCCCACACACATGGAGCCCGCTTTTTTATCTGTTGCTTCGATCCATTTTTTGTTTGCATTGAGGCCCAGTGTTCTAGATGAAAATTTTGTTGAGTAACATTTATGTCATTTATGTGTAACACTCATAAAACATTTTCCATTTCCATATCTGACATTTCCTTCTGTTTGGAATGCCAGTTTTGTTTGTAAGATAAAAAATTAAATGGTCCTTGAATTCAAAAACAAACTGCAGTATTGTGTACTCCCTGACAAAGCCAAACGTTACCAACATCTTTTTTTTTTGTCAGTATTTTCTCTACGCAAGAAACCCAGTTAAACCGAATTATGTTGTAGAAAGAGCTTGACTGCGGGGTCTAGTCGTGTGTAATTGAACTAATTTAACCAGTACTTAACTGCTTTGACATATGTCCCTATATTGGAGGATATCGTCCATCTTCATCATACATATTTTTGTTTGATGCATGTAACGGTACACTCATTATACGTTTCACTGCATAAGTGTGAACGTTTTCGATATAGTCGTTGTTTAACGGAACCGATATATCTGACGATTTTGTCAGAATTGGTTGTACTGGGCATCGAAAATTTCCAAAACAAAACATCGTCAACTGAATTCAGTCTTCTCGTTGCTCTCAATATCTCAATGACTCCTTTCTTTTCCTCCCTACAGATTTTTGGCCAGCATCTGTTGAAGCTTAATTTCATAGTGAAAGACATCTCTAGATACGTATAACTATTTGTCACTTTAACTTCAGGTCTGACATAAGACCATCTTTATGTTGTGCGGAATGCCTATCATCTCTAAGAACCATGATTTTCGTCTTACTCAGATTCACCATCAGTTGCAATCAAAGTGGTACTCTTTTAAAGCGTCTAACTGGTTTTGAAAACTAACAGGCGCGTCTGCAAGAAGAATGCCATTAGCAAACAGCATTAAGAACAAAGCTCAGTAGTCCCTGGTAACTTTTCAATTTTAGTAATCTGAGTAAATACCTTTAATCACGAATACATGCAAGAACAGAATAATACACTCCTCGCACAGCAGTATACCACATCCCATTCACACCATTTACCTTAAAATCTTCCACAAGATATTTCTATGTACAGAATCATAACCCTTCTGGACAGCAACAAAGGCAACGCACAATTTTGCCTTTTTAAACAAACATTTCTATAGTAAACCATGCAATGTAAATATATGACTGTCGTCTGTTGTGCAATATGACAGAGAGAGAGAGAGAGAGAGAGAGAGAGAGAGAGAGAGAGAGAGAGAGAGAGAGAGAGAGATTCACGATGTTTTATTGTCATTACCATTACGGTCTGATGACAAAGGGGATAACAATAGGCTCAGAAAGGAAATATTCTTGAAATATGAAATCAATATTAAAAAAATACAAAATATAACTCAACTAAACTTCAATCAGTTATAATATTATAATCATTTAACCACATAAACACATATCCCAAGCACTCACCCACCAGCCTACCCAATTTCACACACACACACACACACACACACACACACACACACACACCACGCACACGCACACACCCCCACGCGCGCACGCGCGCGTGCACACACACACACACACACACACACACACACACACACACACACACACAAATACAATAATATATATATATATATATATATATATATATATATTCGATTATAAACAAAGCTTGCTCTTATGTCTTAGACTGAAGAAATAGGGGGAGATAAGCATTCATATCTGCAGTGGTAGATAATTCTGCCTAACTAACAGTATGTGCTTAAGTGGGTGAATGGGGAAAAAATGAAATAAATGTTTCTCAAAATGAGCCTTCAGCAAGCTTATAGTCTCCAAGGTGGAGACATTCTCCAATAGGGAGGAAACTCACTAGCATATAACTCCTGGTCAGATACCGATATTTCGAAACCTGATTGTTTCTCCTCAGTGACCGCGGAAAGTGGTAATTTACTCCTCTGCCTTTTCGGTTTTCGGATATATATATATAATATATATATATATATAATATAATAATATATACTATAATCAATACACACACACACACACACACACTGATGCAGACATACCCATACGCACACACATGCCCGCCCAATCACATGCATACACACATATACACACGCAGATAAGCACGCACGCACACGCAATCGAAAATATATGAAATTCGATCATCCACTTTATCATATGATATATGAACATTCACTTTTATCTTCATCATATTAATGGGTTATGCATCCTAGTGGGTTCATCTTTTCTTTTCTCAATTTCTGAGCCTCTGCTATAAATTTTGCAACTGATTTGATAATCATTTTCGTCATTTGAAAGTACAATAGATGTAACATTATGAGTCTGAGCTAAATCCGTATGAAAAAAATCACATTTGTTCCGTAATGTTACATATCCTGTACAATGGAATACGAAATGTTTTTCATCCTCAACATCATAACCACACATAGGACATGAAGATTCTGAGGAAGCCCCAGGCAGATACCATCTTTTCTTTGTATTAAATCCGAGAGTTCTGAATAAATCGAGCAAAATTAATCCTATGCCATTTGTCTGTTATAATATATAGATAATTTTCAGCTTGAAAGACATTTTTAAATGAAGAAAACCAACTGTATTTTTCATTGTTCTCAATAGCCGAATGCCAGTTTTGTTTGCACGAACATATCAGTCTGTCTTTAAACTCTGAAATAAATTGTCTATCATTTCCAACTCCCTGTAACATCCATACAATACTAAAACCATTTACAGATAATACTTTTTTTTACTTGATAGGCCCAATTCTCTTTACCAGTCTCGAGTTGAATTACCACCATGTCGTATGCTTGTTTGCACAATCGAGACTGCGGCAATTTTACAATTTTAGCCAGTATTTTATGCACTTGACAAAATATCTTATGTACAGAGGATATCGGCCGGTTTCTCCATATAGCATAGTATTAGAAGCATGTAAAGGTAAATGAAGAAAACGTTTTATAGCATATGTATGCACTCTCTCCATTTTCTGATTAGAGTACAAAACCCAGATTTCAGCAGCATAAGTAAGAATAGGTTCTATTTGGGCATCAAATAATTTCCAAAATAGATTACAGTCAATAGTATTTAGCTTTTTGAATGACTTCAACATTTCAATTACACCCTTTCTACCCTTTCTGCTTCCCTCTTCCCAAGCAAAATTCAAACTTAATCTTGTTGAAAATATCATTCCTAGGTATTCATAAGAATTGACAACTTTTATTTCTTCATTTCCATAGAACCATTTTTCATGCATTGAAAGGTGCCCACCATCTCTAAATACAATAATATTAGTTTTATCTAAATTAACAGTTATACCTAAACGATCTGTTTCTTCTTTTAGTGACTTTGATTGGTTTTGGAGACCTATAACTGTTTGAGACATTAGAATAACATTGTCAGCAAATAGAAGCAAACATATCTCAACAGCTCCTGAGATCAATTGAATACCATGCTTTCCTTTTTTGATATTTCAATTGCTAACTCATTAATGAAAAAGGAAAACAATTGTGGGCTTAAAGGCAGCCTTGTTTTACACCCTTTGGACAGTCAAATTAATTAGAATATTCACTCTTTGCACGCACACATGCCAGCACAGAATTATACATACCACGAATAGCCAAATAAAGTTTTCCATTCACTCCACTTTTACGCAACACGTTCCAAAGTGTATTACGATTCACGGAGTTGAAAGCCTTCCTGAAGTCAACAAAGGCTATATAGCGTTTAGAATTGCTCAATAAATACTTCTGGACAAGTGAATATAGTGTATATGTATGGTCAATAGTACTATAATTTGCTCTGAAACCTGCTTGTTCTTCTAACATTTTTCCTTCATTTTCAGCCCATTTTGACAATTTTTGTTCAAGACATGAGTATACACTTTACTAATGGTACTAGTGAGTGCTATACCATGATAATTATCTGGATTACTGGAATCACCTTTTTATAAATTGGAATAATAATAGATTTAGCCCATTCTAAAGGAAAATTGCTGTGTTAAAAAAAATCATTAAATAAGCGAACAAGATAGTCACTTATGATAGAATTTGCTTCTTTTAACATTTCTCCAACAATTCTATCGGTCCAGCACTTTTTCCCTGTCATTAAATGTCTGATACCATCCATTACTTCTTCTCTAGAAATAGTGTTATTGAACAATGGCACAGATTCATCCTCATCATCCAGTGAAATGTCTTCTTCCAGAAGAACAGTATTATCTGAATCATTGAAAACATGAAAAAGTGATCATACCATTGTTGGATGGAGATTTCATTATAAATTAAGCTTTTCTTATTAACAGATCTTACTACTGACCAAAATGTTTTAGAATCGTTTATGGATTCTTTTAATTTCTTTAGTCTATTTTCCTCAAATTCTGATTGCTTAGTTTCTCTTAGTTTGATGCATTCTTTTCCTGACACTGTATATTCTACTCTTTTATCTTTTTTATCACTAGCTGTTTTACATCTCTGAAATCTTTTTAGCAGCCTTTTTACTTCTGCTTTCTTTCTCTCACATTCAGCATCAAACCAGTCATTACTTTGTATTCGACCTTGACTTACCGTGCAGACCATACAAGCTGCAGCTCCATATAAAGTATTAACAAAAAGGTTTAAAGTATCATTTATATCAATATCCGTTTGTAGGAGGGCTGACTGTTAAGAACTTTGGAACTCATCACTTTCAACTTTGTCTTTATATTTATGGACATTTTCATTCGACCAAACATTTTTTTTCTTCACCTGATTGTTTAGCCTGCTTACTTTCCAGATTCCGGTGAATGTTATTCCATACAACTTCGATTGGTAAGTACCACGAATAAACACAGTCACCAACATGCAAATCAAATTTCGGTAATAAATCAACATGAATCAAAAAGTAATCAACCACACTACATCCATTAGAGGAAACAAAAGTGTAATAACCCTCTTTATCTCCATCACAAAACCCATTTAAAATATTCATATCAAACAGAAAACAAAACTCCAGTAACGTTTTCCCAAAGCTATTTACAACCATGTCTTTTGAAGTACGTAAAAAAATGTCATACAAATCAAAATCATACATAGTCATATCTTCATGCTCAGATTGCATCTGACCTGTTCGAGCATTCATATCACCAGTTACAATAAAGTATACATCATCTTTATCAAACCTTTTTTTTTTACTGTAGGTATCTTGTTCTTTTGTTCTTGACATGATCAAGCTATAAGAGCTATTATGCAGTGTTCTAAATTTTTTTTTTCTTACAACTTTTTTTTAATTCCTTTTTGATATCTTACATACATTCAAATAGAAAAAAATTATTATTTTCACCATATTACTAATACATACGTCCAAATCAAATAGAAAGGAATTCATTTCAATAAAAAAAGGTGAAAAAACTGAAAAAACAAAACCCAAAAACAAATACACAGATACAACAACAACAACTACACTTGGTTCCACTTCTTTCTTTCCCATTGTTTACCCTCTCCTTTTTGTCATGTTCCTATATTCACTATTTGTCACATAATCTATTACATTTATTATATATATATATATATATATTATATATATATATATATATATATATCATACATACATACACATACACATATACATTATATATATATATTATATATATATATATATATATACATACATATACATATACACACATATACCTACATATACATACACGCATATATATATATATATATATAATATATATATATATATATATATATACACTCATACATATACACACATACATATATACACACACATATTCCCACATATACATATATATACACATATTTATACACTCACACACATACACATATATGCACACACATACCCATACATATTTCCATATATCTGTATACATAATTACGTTCACATACCGTTCAAGTACGTAAAAAAAATGTCATCCATTTCAAAATCATACATAGTCATATCTTCATGCTCAGATTGCATCTGACCTGTTCGAGCGTTCATATCACCAGTTACAATAAAGTATACATCATCTTTATCAAACTTTTCCAATAAAGCCTCTTCTAATAAAAGTACGCCATCTTTGATAGCCTTATCATTATACAGAGGGCCTCCTTCTGGAACAATATAACAACCAACAAAAATGATATCTTTATTCACACCAAAAAGAGTTTTATCTATTCTTATAACAATTATATTGTCACAATTTATCTGAATCTCTTTTACATATTTTCCCAAACATTTTCTTACTAAAAGGAGTATACCTCCTGAGTTTCTTCCATGAAATGAAAACTTTCTAGCTGAAACATGAAATTTCATGTAATCATTGAAGATGCATTTGTAGTCAAAAGACGAATCTAAAAAGGTTTCTGTAAGGCAAACAAAATCAAATTTGTTAATATAATTTACAAAAGAAACATCACGTAGTTTTGGAAACAAATTTTCAACATTATAACTTAAGAAAGTCCATTGTTGTGGATGGTCTAACCTGTCCTATTTGCTTTTACAGAGTTTGAACGCAAGGTCTAGTACCACCCGTACCCCTTTCCCCACATGCAGACTTGCTGGACTGGTTAGACAGGTACGCTCGCATGCCACTCTCACTGTTGGACACAACTCCGCCACGTGCTGTGTGTTCGTCGTAACCATGACGTCGATCCGTGGAGACACGGGGGGAATCCCCGCGACTGGCCACTGACCAATTCGCTGACCTCCGCCTCTGTCACGAGCCGCTCTGCAACCCCCATCCTTACCACCATTACCACTCTGTTGCCGATCGGGTGTAGCACGAACTGGGGGTGGGGAGCGGAGGAAGATGTAAACGCACCACCCTCACTGCCATCCCCCCTCAATGCGTTAACAGGACGAGATGCCTGTTGATTGGCTGAAACAGATAGAGACCCACCCTCCCCACTCTCCCCAGATTGAAATTGAGGAGTAGAAGGTGTAACTGTGTGTGTGTTTGTCTTATTATTTTCTCGGCCACCCTCTACTACTTCTGCGTAAGTGCGTGGGTCAGGCAATCGTGGACCAATCACGAGTTGTCCCCTGCGGAAAAATGCTCTTTTCCCTTCTTCACGTGCTCTAGTCTTTATTTTCATCTGTTGGTTTGTTAGGTCATTAGCCACTCTTACTCCTTTTTGCTGTAATTTCTCTCTGACCTCTCTATCGCCAATTATGCACATCTTGTCTTTCCACCTGTTAAATTTCACGATCATTGGTTGTGGCTGGTCATCTCGTGTGTACCCTGTTCTGTGCGCACGTCCGATGTCGTTGTCAGTCCATTGTTTTTGTCCGTCAATGCTATTTAACACATCAACTACTGCACGCGCACATGCTCAAATGATTCACTGCGGCCCTGTTGGGGAATACAAAAAAATCTTAAGTTGTCTCTTCAAGAAAAACTTTCGAGTTTTTCTGTCTTTTCTTTCGAGTTTTTCTGTGTTAGAGAGAGAGAGAGAGAGAGAGAGAGAGAGAGAGAGAGATGGTTACATACAGGTGTGCATATATATGCAGAGAGACAGAAACAGACAGACGGACTAACAGATCGAGAAACACATACACAAACCTGTACAGTATCAATAGTATCAGTAGCATCAATACTAATTCCTCACAGGAAGGGAACTGACAAAACGATTCATCACTATTATCAGCACAGTTCCGACTGAAGTCACACACCAGGCTGTAAGAAATATAATCGCCAATCGTTTCGCATGCAAAATAAGGAGTTGTTTGTGTCAAGGAAGATCTGCACATCACGGTGTATGACATGCCTCTGTTTTCTGGCTTCCTGTTACACACACTGCGGGGGTCACAGGCAAAGATCCTAAGGGTCAAATGCCGCAAAGGACAGGTGATGAGAGGAACAGCAGATGATGTCATGTTAAGCACAGTGGTGCTGATGAGGAGTATTTCCTTTGGTCTTTCATCTTTCAGGTCTAGAACTTGGCAGATTTGGAGCTGAGACAGTTGGGAATAGAAGCCTCTCTTATCTACAACAGCACCCGAAGAGGAAGAAGAAGAAGAAGAAGAAGAAGGAAGAGAAGAGGAGGAGGAGGAGGAGGAGACGAGGAGGAGGAGGAGGAAAAGAAGAAGTATGGTGATGATGATGATGAATATGATGATGATGGTGATGATGATGATGACGATGATGATGATGATGGTGATGATGACGATGATGATAATTGACGATGATGATGATGATGATGATGATATGATGATGATGTGATGATGAAAATGATGATGATAATGATGATGATGATGATGAAGATGATGATTTTTCCCACGAGAGAATTTAAGCTCCTCCAGCATGACATAACCAACAGATCCAAAAGAAGTAAAGATCAACGAGAGGCTGATGTCAGCTTTGCAGTGGAGACAGCTCTTTTTCACAAGCTGACAGGACCTCCAGAAGGATTGAAAAACAGGCAAATGACCATGAACCTCCCCCTGTCTCTTGCAAAGAAATACCTTGTAATTATCAGCGCCTAAATATGTGTGTGTGTGTGTGTGTGTGTGTGTGTGTGTGTGTGTGTGTGTGTGTGTGTGTCGGGGTGTGTGTGTGTGTGATGTTGTGTGTCTGATCTCTCTCTCTCTCTCTCTCTCTCTCTCTCTCTCTCTCTCTCTCTCTCTCTCTTCTTTACGTAATCACTTGAGTATTTCTTCGTCTCCCTTGCCAGAATTCCGAGGTTCAGCTTTCTGGTGACTTACTGGTACATGACCCGTTTTAGCTGTGTCAGTGGGGTAGCCATGTTCTGTCTTAAAGGATGTGCGTACATTCACATTCTGCAGAGAGTATGCTGTCATTAAAATGTGAGGGGAACAGTGAAGTGAAGGACAGTTTGCAGTTGGAAGAAGTTGGGGAATAATTTCATCATTGCAGATGTTCTCATGGTGTGCAAAGAACATCATGATCTGAGAGCCAGTTGGCTGCACTCAATAATCCAATGTGCGTGTGTCATGCAAGACCAATCCAATCAAGCTTTCAAAACCATGCACCAATATTTGAAAGCGCTGAGCATTGGCGTGCACGAGTACGCACACTCACGTGCACACACACACACACACACACACACACACACACACACACACACACACACATTCAAGCACGCGCACGCGCGCGCGTGCGCGCGCACACACACAAAGACACACGCGCGCGCGTGCGCTCGCGTGCGTGCACGCACAAGTATGCATGGAATCACACACACACACACACACACACACACCGCCGCGCGCGCGCACGCACGACACAAGCACGCACGCACGCACGCACACATTCACACACACACACACACACACACACACACACACACACACACACACACACACACATGATTTGAAAGTAATCAGACAACCAAGTTACGAACTTTTCCTACTGCATGGGATACTCCGTGTTCGTTCTGAATCACCGAAGTTACATATAGCTGCTTGTGTACAGTCACTTGGATCTTGTAAAAAGGAGTGATGAACGTAATAAGCTATAGATCCACTTCCCCATTGCCAGCTTTGGGCATACCTGAAAAAAGAAACGAACAGCATTACGAAATTACACTGCAGTTTAATGGAAAACGGAAAACATGCACACACACACACACACACACACACACACACACACACACACACACACACACACACACACACACACACAAAATCGAAATACAGTGAGAACATCCATTTCTAACAAAGTAAATATGTTCTCTCTCTCTCTCTCTCTCTCTCTCTCTCTCTCTCTTCTGTCTGTCTGTCTGTCTGTCTGTCTGTTCTGTCTCTCTCTCTCTCTCTCTCTCTCTCTCTCTCTCTCTCTTCTGCTGGTGAGCTGTCAAGACGCGTTCAGTTCGTTGTGCCCCAAAATGGTTTAATTTACCTACTTTGAAAGCCTGATATACAGTAATTTTTGGACTCATGACAGCATAAGGTGTGTTTGGTGGACTGGATAATTTTCGGACTCCGTGGGGATTAATTAAGACGTTATCAGTGATTCAATAATTAATACACAATCAATAGAAGTTTGAAACGTGAACAGTGTTTTACAGGGCCAAAAGGGGGCAGCGACACAGGTATGTGTGCTACATGTGCTAGTTGTTCGCCGCGCGTGAGAGAAAAAGAAATGGCAGATCTTGGACACAGATGAATGAAACAAGACTTGCTTGGCCTCTGAGATGGCCCACGACTGTGTTTATTGCAACTGTTCTTCTGACAGAATTCACGCACAGTGAAAAAACAAAGGAACCAGGTGGCTGTGGAACCTGTGTCACCCTATACACTAACAGCCGCTTCGTGTGTTCTGTGAATGTCAACATGGCAAAACTCAATGATCTTTTCCTCATGTGGGCGGTGGCGATACGATTTAAAACAGCGACAGAGTGGACGCCGAAACGTAAACAACGATTCGTGTTGATAATCTACACGTAAGGTTTACTACTGCAGCTATTCCTTTTGAAATCCTGTGCTGTTTTCATCAGTTGGCTTCTTATGTCCTGTAGGGACATCGAATCAAACCCCGGACCAACAAGCAAAATATACAAGAACCATCACGAGACGTGTATTCAAACTACAGCCCAAGCTATGGTCATATACCTGTTTATTCCGGGAACTTTCCTAATCCAAATCCTAGAGCAGATGGAAACTTAGATCACCGACTATTTCGTATGGCAGGCTATCAACATGATGAAGACCCGTATATCACGGGAAAACTTCAGGGTTTGTGGGAACTTCTCCAGAAAGACAAAGAACATCTGAAAGAGAAAATTGATCACCTCACCAACAAGTGCCATCTTCTTGAACAACAATGGAAGGACTTGTTTCTAGAGGTGTCACAAAAAATGGACAATCTAGTAGACAGGGTCGAGTCTTTCTCTCGCCGCAACAACCTGAGATTTTGTAACTTCTTTGAAAGCCCAAGCGAGACAAGCCTCCAATGCACTCGTAAAGTAGTGCAGCTAATGAATCGTTTTTGTCTCCTCCAAACAATGGACAATTGACGATGTGGAGCGAGCCCACCGTGTTGGGTACCCTCGTCCCATCATTGCCTGCTTTTCCCACTGGCAGGATAAAATGTCCATTCTGAGAAGTCAGGAGTGCAGGAAGGAGATGGCTGATGCCCTGGGAATACGTGTGGTTGCAAATCTGACCTACCGTCCAGAACCAGATCGTCAGAGAAGAGAGAAATGCCGGCAGACATGCCTACTTCTGGAGAGGTCGCCTGTTTTACAACAAGAATAAACGAGACAACTCTCGTAAAAGAGACCTTGAAAGTCACTCTGGCGTTCCAAGCTATGACACTGCTGCTCCACATGGGCATAGCAAGGCAAGTCACTCAGACCGCTCACGTGAAATGCATGAACCAGTCAATTAGCACAATGTGGTTCAAGATGACGAGGTACAATGTGACGTTCATAAACATCTTACCCTCGCAGACATCCCTTATCCACAGAATTCCACTGAGGACCTCCCTTGGACTGCCGACATGACTAGCTTCCCACCACTTCCAGAGCGTCGCGCAGAGGACATGATGCACTGTCCCCAGACCTCACACTGGATAGAGGACTCACGTCATGGAAAAGTGAATCAACAGCGCCGTACTCCACGCTCAGCGCTCCATCCAACGACGCTGAAGGAATCTACAGTCTCGGGAGAGAGAGCTAAAACATCAGCTGCAGCACTGCCATCCAACCCTTCAAGACCTCAGCGCATTCCTCGTGCCAGAGACAGACTAACCATCAACCAATGGGGCGCGCGACTCGTCTTCACCGGAACGCATGCAGGCAAGTCAACGTCCTAGCTCCTATGCAGGGAGTGGAGCTGCATCCACAGCACCCGAATCTCTGCTGGATCCTATACAGGATTCATGGACATTACACAAGTCAGTTTCTGATGCCATGGCTGTGTCCAACAAACACAGGTCATCGCCAGAAGACAAACCTGAACCAACATTACAGGTGTGCCATGCAGCAGCACCCCTTTCCACACCGGACAGACAACCTCTAGTGATCCTGATGCAGACCCTCCAGCCCACAAGTCAGAACCAGCAATGCGTGGTGTATCATACAGCAACACTCCTCCCCACACCGGACAGGCAATGTCTGGCGATCCTGGTGCAGACTCAGTGCCCCATCTCTCCCCATCTTCATCACCGGTCACCTCGACCTTTCCAGAAACCAAGGCAACCAGCAGCCAGACTCTGGTCAAACAGCTGGATGATCCCTGGACTGACACTGATATGATGGAAAGCCAGTCCCCTGTGAACATTATAGCTGAATCTGAAGATCAAGAAGGCAATAGCCCAGCTCACCATGTAACCTTTCGGCCAGATGAACAGAAATACTCCATGGCTACTGAAACCCCAAATCCCATATCAGACTGACACGCAGCAAAGCTAAATGCAGGCAACAGCATGTCACTGAGTGTTTCCCCCGTATTGGGACTGACTCATCCAGGCCTGACGTAAATGACAATTGCAGAATACCTAGGGACTCGGCCCTGCCTGTGTCATCAGTACTGGTGCTAGCATGCGTTCCAGCAGTGTTAAAAATGTAAATAACCGGAATATATCTTTGCTAACCGAAGGCTTACGGACTGCGTACAGCTTGATATTAAATCACTTTTGTCTAATTATGATGTTTTTCTTGCAGAAACTTTTGCCACTGATTTTCCAGCTGACCTCTTTCCTTCTTTTGATGTTTTTGTGTCTCCTGGTGTAAATCGGTCAGATTGTGCAGCGTCTCGCTTGTCTGGCGGCGTTGCATTGATGGTCAAAAAAGTATTTTCTAATTTCGTTGAACATATCCCAATTGAATACGATAACTGTGTTGTCCTGAAACTTTCAAAAGAACTAACAGGCTTAAGTATTGATTGTATTCTCATAAACATGTACATTCCTCCGTATAATAGCCCTTTTTATAATGAAACAGACATTGATAATGGCATTTATCTGCTGGAGCATTGTATTATTGATATTTATGAAAAGTATGGAGATCTTCCTTTCATGGTGATGGGTGATTTTAGCGCAAGAACTGGCAGTGTTAACGCCAAAGAGTTCTTCCTCCCAGACACCGTTATATGGAAGGATGACAATACAGAACTGGAGGAACAATTTCTGAGAAAATCTAAAATGATACAACAAATGATTTTGGCCGATACTTGCTTAAATTATGTGAACACTTTTCATTAGTGATATTAAATGGTCTTCTACCAGGAGATAAGAATGGTGAATTTACATATATTGCACATAATGGATCAAGTGTTATTGATTATTTTCTTGTGTCTAGATGTATGTCTGAATACACCTTAAACTTGCAAGTTCTACATACTGTTGAATATAAACATTTACCTGTAGAACTTACATTCAGTCCTGCAATGTCTTTAGTAAATATCCCTAAGAAACCAATGAAGACTATGATTGAAAAGTTTGTTTGGAACCCGGAAAAGATTAACGAATATCATCAAGCATTTATATCTCATACAATTACAGACATTTTTTAATCAGGCTACAGAACTGATCAATAATGATGTAAACTCAGCGTTGAGTAAATTCTATGAAGGCATGGCTCTCGCTGGGCAGTGCTTGAAGAAACAAATAGTATTAAGAAAAACACTAAACAGTGCCTGGTTTGATACCGAATGCAGAAAAATGAAATCAGAGTTACAACGCGCTCTGGGAAACTTTTCTAACTGTAGTAATGAATAAGTTTTTATGTGCCCCTGTGGGTTAAAACATGGGGACAACTGCAGCTCTATTCTTTTTTCTCTGTTCATTAATGGACTTGGTAATGCCATTGTGACATATGGTAAACACGGAATAAGCTTATCACCTGACTTATTACAGATTCTAATCATGTTATTTGCTGATGACGTCGTTTTTCTTTCCCACACCATAGTGGGTCTTCAGCACCAGCTGAACATATTAAGTAGCACTGTTAACAGACTCCAACTAACTGTCAATGAAGAAAGTCTAAAATAGTAATATCTAGAAAGGGGGGGGGGGGGGGGGGGGGGCATATCGCTTGTCAGGAAAAATTGTTCTATAAAGGTGTCCAGCTAGAAATTGTAAATGAATATAAATATCTTGGAGTAATAGTATCTACAGGCTTAACGTTTTCATAATAACTGGAGGATATGGCTCTGAAAGCGAAGAGGTGTGTTTTTAGTGTTTTGAAATTTCTATGGTCTCTTGGAGAAAATAATCCCAAAATTTTCTTTAAAATTTTTGATTGCCGAATTCAGCCTATCTTAACATAGGGATCTGAGGTGTGGGGTCTGACAGCAGATCATACAGTTATTGAAAGAGTTCATCTACTAGCCATTAAACGTCTGTTGAATGTGAGTATAAAAACACAAAGTGCACTTATGTACTGTGAATCTGGGAGATACCCACTTTATATTCAGGCCTTTATAAAATGTATCAAGTATTGATTAAAATTAACCCGTATGGACGAAAGCCGTATTCCAAAGAAATCTTACAAAATGCTCTATGCTCTGTTTTGCAACGGTAAGACGAACTGGGTAGCCAATGTATGCTTTACTTTGTTTAGATACGGCTTTGGTTTCGTTTGGGAGAACCAAGGAGTTGAAAATGTTAAATCTTTTGTGTCCATCTTTAAGCAAAGACTATTTGATTGCCATTTACAGGATATTGATTCTAAGATTATGGCAAAAGAAAGATTCACATTCTATTCTTCATTTAGGCAATTATGAGATGTTGCGGCATATCTATTCACTGTTAAAACCCTGCTCTCAGAAAACATTTGTCAAGAGTCCGACTCGGTGTCTCACAGTTGAAATCTCACCGATATAGATATATTCTAAAAGGAAAGAAAATACTAGCTGTCCATTTTATATAGGTTTGTACTTACTATAAAGCTGTCCGAGAAATGTATATCCCACCCAAATATTGTTCCCACCCAAATGCGTTTAAATTAAGCCTGTTGCTTTCTGATACAAGAATATGTATGACCCTTGTCCTGTATCTGTCTAAAGCATTTACTCTCAGAAATCAATGTTTATATTATGTTTAATGATCAATGTTTGCATACTTATGAACATGCTACTTTTCGACATCCTCCCTCCAACCCCCACTCCAACCCACCCGACCCCTACCCCACCCCTCAGCCTCTCCTATCCCACTCCCCTCTTTTCGCGGTTAAATACGGTATTGATTAACTTTACTCATCTTATATACGATATTATGATATGATTCCCCTTAGTTAATCCCCCCTCCAACCCCCTTGACATGGGCAGAAGGCCTAGCTCAAATAGATCTTTGTCTTGTCTTGTCTTGTACTTTGTCTTATCTTGTCTTGTCTCTCTCTCTCTCTCTCTCTCTCTCTCTCTCTCTCTCTCTCTCTCTCTCTCTCTCTCTGACGAAGAGGAGGATCTTTCATGTCGATTGGACAAGATATGAGGGGGGATGTTTCAACACAATTAGAAGAAACAAGAGGGATCCTTCATAATAATAAGAGACATGAGGAGGGTCCTGGATGACAATTAGAAGAGACATGCGGGGGATTCTTCATGACGATTAGACGAGACATGATGATGATTCTTCATGACAATCAGAGGAGACATGCAAATGATCCTTCAGGACAATTAGAAGAGACATGCAAAGGATCCTTGATGACAATTAGAGGAGACATGAGGGGGGATCCTGCATGATATATAGAGGAGACAAGAGGAGGATCCTTTATGACAATTAGAGGAGACAAGAGGGGGATCCTTCATGACAATTACAGGAGACAAGAGGGGGATCCTTCATGACAATTAGAGGAGACATGAGGAGGATCCTTCTTGACAATTAGAGGAGACATGCAAGGGATCTTCTTGAAAATTAGAGGAGGCATGAAAGGGATCCTTCATGACAATTAGAGGAGACTTGAGGAGGATCCTTCATAACAATTAGAGGAGACAAGAGGGGGATCCTTCATGACAATTAGAGGAGACATGAACGGGATCCTTACATGACAATTTAGAGGAGACGTGTGCGGGATCCTTCATGACAATTAGAGGAGGCATGACGAGGATCCTTCATGACAATTAGAGGAGAACAAGGGGACCCTTCATGACAATTAGAGGAGACACAAGGGGATACTATGACAATTAACAAGACATGACTACCTTCATGACAATTAGAGGAGACATAAGGGGGACTTCATGACAATTACACAAGACATGAGTCTGATCCTTCATGACAATTAGAGGAGACATAAGGGGGACCCTTCATGACAATTACACAAGACATGAGTCTGATCCTTCATGACAATTAGAGGAGACAAGAAGGGGATCATTCATGACGATTAAGGAGACATGACGAGGATCCTTCATGACATTTACACAAGACAAGAGGGGATCCTTCATGACAATTAGAAGACACATGAGGAGGACCCTTCATAACAATTAGAGGAGACATGAGGATGATCCTTTCATGACAATTACAGGGAGACAAGAGGGGGATCCTTCATGACAATTAGAGGAGACATGAACGGGATCCTACATGACAATTAGAGGAGGCATGTGAGGATCGTTCATGACAATTAGAGGAGACATGAGGGGGAGCTTCCTGACAATTAATGGAGACATGAGGGGGATCCTTCATGACAACTAGAGGAGACATGAGGGGGTTCTTCCTGACAATTAGAGGAGACATGAGGGGGATCCTTCATGACAATTAATGGAGACATGAGGGGATCCTTCATGACAATTAGAGGAGTCATGAGGAGAATCCTTCATGACAATTAGGGGAGACAAGAGGGGGATCCTTCATGACAATTAGAGGAGACAAGAGGGGGATCCTCCATAACATTTAGAGGAGACATGAAAGGGGTCTTTCATGACGATTAGAGACGACATGAGGAGGATCCTTCATGACAATAAGAGAAGACATGAGGAGGATCCTTCATGACAGTTAGAGGAGACATGAGGGGGATCCTTCTTGACAATTAGAGGAGGCATGAGGGGATCCTTCTTGACAATTAGAGGAGATATGAAATGGATCCTTCGTGACAATTAGAGGAGACATGAAATGGATCCTTTATGACAATTAGAGGAGACACCAGGGGGATCCTTCATGACAATTAGAGGAGACACCAGGGGAATCCTTCATGACAATTAGAGGAGACATGAGGAGGATCCTTCAAGATAATTAGAGGAGACATGAGAAGGATCCTTCATAAGATTTAGGCAAGACATGAGGGATTGTCTATGAGAATTAGACAAGACATAAGGGTACTTTTATTGACGATTAGACGAGGTATGAGGACGATCCTTCATGGCAATTAGAGAAGACATGATGAAGAATCTTCATGACAATTATAGGAAACATGAAGGGGATCCTTCAGGACATTTAGAGGAGACGTGAAGGGGATCCTCCATGACAATTAGAGGAGACATGAGGGGGGTCCTTCATGACATTTAGAGGAAACATGAGACGGATGCTTTTATAATTAGAAAAGACATGAAATAGATTCGTCATGGCAATTAGTCGGGACATGAAATGGATCCTTCATGACAGCTAGAGAAGACACGAGGGGGATCCTTCATAACAGTTAGAGGATACACGAGGAGGATCCTTTATGACAATTAGAGAAACGTGAGACGGATCCTACACGACAATTAGAAGAGACATGAAAGAGATCCTTCACGACCATTAAAGGAGATATGTGAGGGGTCCTGTAGTACGAGTGTAGAGCAATAAGAAGGCCGTCCTTGGAGATTTGAGAGGGAATTGATGGGATCCTTCAAGACAACTTCAGGATGACAACCAGGGATCCTCCACGATAACTAGCAGATAATAACAAATGGGGATCCTTCACGACCACCTGAGGATGGAAAGAAGTGGATCCTTCACGACTAGAGGGAGAGATGTGTGCATTATGTATATTTCTATTCGCACTGATATTTTTGTAGTCTTACAACGTTGTCACGCACTACATTTTCATACACAAAATCACAAACACAGCATGTTCACTCCAGCGCGTGAATGCACTCTATTCATTCAAAGGACAGGCTGGGGGGGGGGGGGGGGGGGGGGAGACACCATGTTTGTGCTCCCTTTGCTACCACACAACAAAAACTATTCACAATAACAATAACAGTGAGCATCAAATGAAATATCAAGTACTGTTTTTGTCTGACCATTTTTCACTTCAATTGTCCCGACAATATTTCTAATTGTTTACAATTAACTTCCGTTTTTTAATGTTCAGCACATGAAGCATTGGATTTCTTTTATCTCTCTATGAACAATGAAGAATCACAAAGGAATGTATTTTCTTGTGTAAAAGTTTCACCAGCAGGAGTCAAACTCTCAGGAGATAGACTCAGTCCACTTGTTGGACACTGACGTTTTCTGGAAAGAAACCTAAAGCCCTACGTTAGCTTTGGAACATGTATTCTTTTAAAGACATCATACAACAAACATGCCAACATATCATACTTACAAATTCGTAGGATTCATTCCCAGCACATTCCCACCTACAGTTGGGGATATAAAGTAAATTCTTTACAAAATATATTAATCTCACAGCACGATGTTTGTTATTTTAGATACCAATCATGCGTTTCACAGAATGCTTCTCATTACACAGTTTGATTACGTTTACCCCTTTTTTTCTAATCCAGCACATTGATGTTCATGAATAAATCGTTTACATTCACTATGAATAATTCATCCATTATTCCCCAACTGGCAGCTTACACACAGGGAATCAATGCTATACAAAATCTCTAGCAGACTTCCGCTTGCACTACACCAATGACCATTCACTGGTCGCTTGTATAACAAAGTTTTCCGTTAGAGTCCCCAAGGTTGAAAACAAAAATTGCCTAGCAGACCTATCCTCCTGTTTGGCAACTCCTGGTCTGCCATACAGATCAGGAACACACCCGTCCCACAAAAACAGTGAGTTTCTCTCACCTATTATGTGCCTCAGCGTCCAGTCAACAAGAAAAGATTAGGGATTAAGCACCAATCACATATGGCCTAACATTGTGGCCATACTTCAAACATACTTCCTGTCCAAAAGCCTCAGCATGAAAATTCACTTACGTTTATATTCAATCCATTCATACATAAGATCTCTTGTCATGACAGACGCCTGAATCACTGATTTTGTCACGTGGTTCAAGAGAAGAATCACCTTCAGTGTCACTTATTGTGTCATTGCTGTATGACTTTAACTCCTCTCCACTGTAGGGTCATTTACTGATTGCTGACTTTCCATTAACTTAACAACCTGGTGTCTGTGTCTTGAGATTTAAAATTAATTTGCTTAATCACTCGACATTGTTGGGAGTAGGAAAAACATTCAGTCAGTAACAAAGACGTTTCCTTCAATCAGTGAATGAGAGTTCCTTGTATACCTGGCAGAAAATGCAACGTGACTGCGTATACTGACTTAGACTTCTGCAAGTTTGTTCACACTAAATGCTGAGTCACTGATTGTGTCTACATCACTGTCAACAGCATACCACCAATCAGCGTCTGCAGCATTATTTGCTCTGCCAACAGGCACATAGCGCTTGAAGTGGCCAAAGGACCTCTGATCATATCAAACAGCTGTAACATCTGTTTAAACATACATCATTTTGAAATATGTTGAGTCAGAAAATTTTGTGTGCGACAAATGACCTTTCATTTTCCCCCAAATTCGTTCATCCAGTTGAGTATCTCTCAAAAAAAAGTATTTGGTATGACATTCCCACGTTAACATTGTATGAAGGCGGCTTTAAAACCGCCAAATTCTCACAAACAGTTGAAGACGTGCAGTCTCTCTCTCTCTCTCTCTCTCTCTCTCTCTCTCTCTCTCTCTCTCTATTATATATATATATATATATATATATATATATATAAGATCAATGTAGTTGCACAGCCTAAAACGATTCTAAAAGTGCTCAACCCCTTGGGGAGCAACATTTGTTAAAATAAGTGTTAAAAAGGAATATTAAAATACTCTACAAATTTGTTTCAAGCTGGGTGGCTATCTTCAGGATGATATTTGGGTTGCCCACCGCCGGTGTTATATAGCGTGTGGGGCCCGATTGCAGCTGTTTTACGTGTGGGTTGGTTGCATGTGTTGTTTTTTTTTTTAAGGTTTTCAGGTTGTTGTTTGGGATATGTTCGCTAACAACGATTTCCATTTGTGCCTGCAGTTGTTTACTATTTCTGTTTTAGTGTTTAAAGTTGCTAAGTGTGGTTTATTATAACAATATATATATATATATATATATATATATATATGTGTGTGTGTGTGTGTGTGTGTGTGTGTGTGTGTTTTACATCTATATGTATACATACATACATACATACATCACCTATCCCAAAGTCTTGAAGACCGTCAGGATGCAACAGAAGACTTTGCAACCAGCTTCCTCCACTCCTTCCGGTTTTCACACTTTCTTTGCCAGTTGCTGAATGTGAGACCCGTCCATTCATTGATGTTGTCCTCCTATCTCTTCTCTTCTTCCTCTCCTTCTGCCTCCTCGCACTGTTCCGTGTAGAATGGTTTTGGCAAGTCCAGTTGATCTTCACACATGGCCATACCATCTCATTTTCACAGTGGACAACAAGTCTTCGTATGGTCCAAAGGCTTGCCTTACTCTGGTCTGGACCTCCGAGTTGGTAATGTGCTCTTTTTATAGATGCCAAGGATCTTGCCGAAGCAATTCATCTTTAATGATGATGGTAGAGATAAGATGCTTCCGCAAGACATACATCCATACATACATGTACACATACACACACATACATACTTTCAGACATATCCACACAAACAGAAGATAGATAGATAGACAGACAGACAGACAGACAGACGGATGGATGGATGGACAGATGGACAGACAATTAGACAAATAGATAGATAGGTAGATAGATAGGTGGATGGATGATAGGTAGATAGATAGACAGAGAGACTGAGAGATAGATTGATGGATTGATAGGTAGATAGATATAGATGGATAGATAGATAGAGATAGATAGACAGATAGGCAGCCAGATAGATAGATTGATAGATAGAAAGATGGATAGATGGATAAATAGATAGATAGATAAACAGATTGACAGATGTGACTGAAACGCACATGATCTTTGTGTAGAGGTCTTTCAATCCAACAGTGAGTGATGTATGAAGATCAACCCAGATAATTAAATCACGATGGCTGAAGTCAAGAGCTTCAAAAACTTCGTTCCATTTCTTCGGATCATCCAGACTGACCGGTAGTGCCCCTCGTTCTCTGCAGTCTCTTTCTAGGTCACTGAAGGAATATGTTGTTTTGCTCATATTTCTTTCCACAAAAATCTGCCAGAAATAAAAGGAATGTGGAACTGGTGTATCTTTATATTTTTCAGTTGTTTAGACGTCTGAAAAGTCCTAAGACAAAACGAACAATCTGTTTTTCTCACAAGTCTATTGTATAGCTCTTTGAACTTCTAACTATTCACACATTTGCGGGAAAAATAACCCGAGCAGATGTAGTAGTGTGTTCCAATCTTATGACCAGATTACTTCAGTTAGCTTTTCTACACAAAGTTGGAATTGCTTGACACTTCAGTAATACCACCAACGCATTAGATTTAAGAACAACTCTCTCTCTCTCTCTCTCTCTCTCTCTCTCTCTCTCTCTCTCTCTCTCTCGTGTGCGTGTGCGCGCATGCGTGTGTGTGTGTGTGTGTGTGTGTGTGGTGTGGTGCGTGCGTGCGTGCGTGCGTGCGGTGTGTGTGTGTGTGTGTGTGTGTGTGTGTGTGCGCGCGCGCGCGCGCGCACGTGGTGTGTGTGTGTGTGTGTGTGTGTGTGTGTGTGTGTGTGTGTGTGTGTGCAATGGTCGGTACAACCATGAGTTAATCTGACAATGAATCGTTTCAGTCAGTGTGTGTGCGTGCATGATTGCGTGTGTGTGGGGTGGGGTGGAGGTGGGGCGGGGAGGAGGGCGCGCGCGTTCGCATGTGTGTGTGTGTGTGTGTGTGTGTGTGTGTGTGTGTGTGTGTGTGCGCCTGTCTGTCTGTCTGTCTGTCTGTGACTGTCTGCGTCTGTGCGTCCGTACGTCTGTATGTATGTCTGTGTGTGTGTTTATGTTCCCTATGGAAAAGAGTTGTCATTTAGCTCACATGTATAATTCTGAGTCAGATTTTGTGTTACATGGCATTTCCTGTGAGTAGGTGGGTTAATTTGATAACTTAATATGACTACCAACTGTGTTTCAAACCATCTTTTTTTGTTTGTTTGTTTGTTTTTTCAATTCCATAATCGTTCGGTTATCAACATGGTTTTAAGGTTCCAACAATTGTCCAAATAAAAGAAAAAGAATTACAAGAAAAAAAAACTTACTAATTTTGATCCCTGATCTTCAGAGAGGAAGGTACATTGATTTTCATCTTCAAAATCAGCGCAGTCAGGCGTGAAATCACAGGGGAAATGTCTGTACAGCTCAGGCCACACAGACACTGAACAGTTCCACTGTCGCTGTCCAACCTGCTCTGGTTTGGAGGTGCTCTGATGGAAAGAGAACACCAGCTTCACTCTGGCAGTGCATTTACCCCGTCTGCATCCATATGTAAATGACATGGGGTGGATTGTGCTCGTCTTTTTATTACGTGTAACCCAGTCTGGGAAGATGAAAGGGAAATTTTGATCATATGTCCATCTCAGCCTGGCCCTTATGTCTCCGCATGTAGCAGCAAACACACCAAGACTAAAACCTGTTGTATAACGTCTTGACCGGATCCGACTCACAAAGATCACATGACCGCTAGGTGGAGCTACTGTCTGGCAGGCAACGATGGCAAGGTCCAGGTTATGAGGCAGCTGTATGTATCCTGGATAAAGATGGGGAAATGTTATGGGATATGTTCTAATAGTAGATACTCCAAAGCTTAATTTAGAGGCTTTACTGTCGACAATTTGCAATTTCTAACAAACGTTTATGCGCACTAAAGAAAGTTTCTTAAGCATATGGGAACTAAGAACGAATTGGTGATACTGGTAAGCACTTCGACGTTTTTATATCCTGATGCAAGCTTTTTGTGCTCAATATCTTCGAAAATTTCAGATTTTCTTGCTTTGTTTAAGAGATAATCAATCTTACAGATTTATGTGCTATTACATGATGCTTAAAAGATAGCAGAGCAGTGGAATCATCACAGTTGGTGAATAAACCGTGTTACTTATGTGCGAAAAGATAGTTATAGCAACGGCTCTGACATATCTAACTGACCTACCACGGTCAGGTTTTCAAGTGTTGTTCCGCGCAGATTCGATGCCAGTGTTACGTTTGCAAATTATATTAACTACTTTTATTTAAAGGGAAATGTGTTATGTAATTCATATCTTGATATGTAAAGGAACTGACTAGATTTGTCTTAACGACTACCAGATTTAGACAGGTCACTCAGCTGGGAAATAAGCACTTACTTGGAGCTTTCGACAGACCTCCGTCCGTCTTCATCAGCGGTGGCGCTGCTACTGAGTGAACTGGAGTTCAGTGCACACGACTACGGGTCGAACGCTGGTCATGTGACTGAACAATGAGGGTCTTGTACACCGATGGTAAGGTATGTCTGCCCTGGTCCCGGTTGAGTGTGGGGTTGTTGGCGGCAATATGGATAGCCTCCTTCACCCCACGCTGAAACCATCTATTGTCACGGTCGAGAACGCTGACGTTGTTATAATCGAACTGATGTTGCTGGGCGTGTAGGTGGGCGCCTACTGGTGATGATTCCCTTTTGTGTTCGTCAAGCGTTTTCTAAGGTTTCTCTCAGTTTCCCCGACATAGTTCTCTTCACAGTCACAACAGTCTATTTGGTAGATAACTCCAGACTTGTCCAGTTTGTAAGTTTTGTCCTTGGGGGCGACCAGCTGGCTCCAGGTGGTGTTGATAGATTTTGGGATGTACGGAGACGCCAGTTTTCCTGATCTTCCTGCTCAAGGCTTCGGTCACACTGCAGACATAGAGGATGGTGACATGTTCTTTATGCCTGGTTTGGTCTCGTTTGGTGGTAGGATGCGGTGTGATCTTCTTACTAGCCGGGATGTTCCACGCCCACTTCTCATAGCCCGATATGGTGAGAACCAGTTTGAGGTGTTCAATTTCCTGGTCTTTGGCATCCTGAGTAGAGCAGATGGTGTTGGCCCGATGGGTGAGGGTGCGTATCACACCGAGTTTGTGTTCCAGCAGCTGGTGGCTTTCAAACTGCAGGTACTGGTCGGTGTTGGTAGGTTTGTCTTGGATTCCTTAGGTCGACTGTTCCTCACGATGAGAATATGTGTTTGTAGATTGTTATGAATCATGAGTGTATGTAAACTCTTACAATGAAATCATTTTATAGTGACATTTGTCACATCTATGATGAATCAGTACCAGGTCTTAATTTTCAATGCAGCCTGTGTTTCAGGCTTAAAAGGTGTCTTCAGTGTAGATATATTACTGATTGGTTTATTGAAAGATAAATAGATAACTTGAGAACAGACGCAAATGCACACACGCAACAGACCGGGAGCAGACGCGCGCGCAAGTTTATATATCCTAGAGAAAGAGGGGAAAATATGTGAGCGTACATCGTGTGTGTGTGTGTGTGGTGTGTGTGTGTGTGTGTGTGTGTGTGTGTGTGTGTGTGTGTGTGTGTGTGTGTGAAACTTGTAAATGTCTGTGTGCACATACATATTACCATCAATTGAGTAAAGTTATGCAAGGGTGGGAGGTAGGGTATCTTGTGCGACAAACAATAATGGCATAAATCCGTGTGTACTCTCTCTCTCTCTCTCTCTCTCTCTCTCTCTCTCTCTCTCTCTCTCTCTCTCTCTAATCATTTAGTTCTAATCATTCAGTAATTGATGTTCTGACATTGATATTCAATAACTTGTTTCGGAGCGGGTCATTTCCGGTTGAATAGGCTAAATCAATCATCGTTCCTATCCACAAAAAGAGAGATGTAAACAATCCTGATAACTGCCGAGGTGTAGCATTGACAAGTGTTGTCAGCAAAGTTTACACACACATTTTAAATGTGAGATTAAAACGTTGGGCAGACTGGGAAGATAAAATCGTGGAGAAGCAGGCAGGATTTGGATCTGGGTACAGCACAACTGATCATATATTTACGTTGTTTGCTCTTGTACAAAAATACATGCATAAAATACAAAATTGTATGTCGCTTTTGTTGATTTCAGGAAAGCTTTTGATTCTGTAAATAGAAATATTTTATGGAATGTTCTTAGAACAAACGGAGTCAATGGAAAGTTATATATGGCATCACG
>CM065744.1:42829393-42844393 GCA_033310375.1 Conus canariensis
TCAGTGTGGCGTGGTTTGATCTGATCTATGTACATGGATCAATCCCACACGTGCCATGCTGAGAATAGAGGCCTCAGTGTGGTGTGGCTTTGATCTGATCTATGTACATGGATCAATCCCACACGTGCCATGCTGAGAATAGAGGCCTCAGTGTGGCGTGGTTTGATCTGATCTATGTACATGGATCAATCTCACACGTGCCATGCTGAGAATAGAGGCCTCAGTGTGGCGTGGTTTGATCTGATCTATGTATATGGATCAATTCCACCCAGCATGAGTAAACTAATTCTGAAAATGTATGTCTCAAACATCTTCAAACCCATCAATGTGTACATTTTGTGGCAAAGAAAAGGAAACAATCAGACGCCTGTTTGCTCAGATTTGTGGATCGTTACCAGACACAACGGCCTATGGCAGGTTCTCAGAGACTTCAACATTGATGAAGGGCTCGCCCAAGTCACCCAGGCCCTCTACGAACACTCCGGCAGCACAGTACTCCTCAACAGCCAGCAGGGCCAATTCTTCCCGACCACAGTCGGAGTCAGGCAAGGGTGCCTACTATCTCCAGTACTTTTTTAACATCTTTCTGGAGAGAATCATGCAAGAGACCCTCGAAGAACATCACACCTCCATCAGCAGGCCGGTCTGCAACCTTCGTTTTGCAGACGATATCCACCTCATGGGGGGGGGGGGGGGGGGGGGGGGGAGCAACACCGAGCTCCAGGATCTGACAAATAGACTTGTCACAAGAGCAAGTGCGTACGGCATGGAGGTCAGCATAGAGAAGTCAAAGGTCATGGTCAACAGCACGACTAACAGCAGTGCCAACATAACCATGAATATGTGAGCCCCTGGAAGAAGTGACCAGCTTCAGGTACTTGGGAGCAACCCTGTCCAAAGATGGCACCTGCACAGCAGAAATCCGAATCAGGATCAACTCCACATCAGCAGCGATGGCCAGACTGAACAGGGTGTGGAATTGCAACATCAAATTCCACACAAAATCCCGGCTCTACAAGTCACTAGTGGTCTCCATCCTGTTATATGGCTGCGAGACATGGACACTGATGGCCGAAACAGAAAGAAGAATCCAGGCGTTTGAGACCAGGTGCCTGAGGAAACTACTCCGCATCTCCTACAAAGAACACAAGACCAATGATTATGTGCGGAACCTGGTCACCAACCTAGTCGGACCCCACGAACCACTTCTGGCAACCGTCAAACGACGGAAGATGGCATGGTTTGGCTACGTCATTCGTCACAACATCCTCTCCAAAACATTTTCAAGGTACCGTTGAAGGAGGGCGCAGACGAGGACGGCAGAGAAAGATTTGGTCCGAAAATATAAAGGACTGGACCAAAATGACCATGCCAGATCTCCTAACGACAGCTACAAACAGAAGAGCCTAGAGAGAAACGACGGCTGCCTCATCACGTCCCCCCCCCCCCCCCCCCCCCCCCCCAACCAACGACCCAGGGTCAGGGACTGACTGACTGACTACCAGACATTTCAATTTGTTTGGAGTGGCCGCATGTGGTAGATATCACAACGGTCTACGAACTTATCCAAATCGACTGTGGTGAAACAGATGCATGCTACGGACAGACACTAGCTTGCTGACATTCCCCATGCTATATGCAGTTACATTCACACTTTACAGCTGCTTTTTGGTATTTCTGGATACGTGACTTACACGTTAATTCAGTTCCACGCCTTCTGATTGAACGCTGCAATGGTGTGCGTTGATTATGTCTTACCTGTTCTTTTAATTTTTGAAAAAGAACATTTTCCAGTTGATCATGGACTTTGCGAAAGAAAGATTTTAACGAAATTCTGATGTGTTTTTAGAAGGTGCGTTCTGGTGAGTTGTGTGTGTGTGTATGTTTTTCTTTCCTTTTTTTTTTTTGGATCTGACTTGAGAGCAGACATTTACAGCCCTAATATGGCTCTTTGTGGCTGGTTGGCCTATCAGCAACGTCCTTTATCTCTCTGTGTGACTCTGTCTCTGTCTGTCTGTCTGTCTGTCTGTCTGTCCGTCCGTCTGTCTGTCTGTCTGTCTGTCTGTCTGTCTGTCTGTCTCTCTCTCTCTCTCTCTCTCTCTCTCTCTCTCTCTCTCTCTCTCTCTTTCTCAAAGTAGACAAAAATACAGGGAGATGGGAGAAAACGTGTGTGTGTGTGTGTGTGTGTGGTGTGTGTGTGTGTGTGTGTGTGTGTGTGTGTGTGTGTGTGTGTGCATACTCCATTATTTCATTAATGTTCATCAAGCAATGTGATCCGGATTGAGTATTTCATTGAAATTTGTAAGATACAAAGAATATCTCCTATGTGGTAAGTTTACCCCAGAAAAAAGGTCAAGGACAGGTGGCTTCACCTCCAACATTAACTAAGTGCTGTTTGAAGCTTCACCTCCACTCTAAGGCTGTAACTGGATGACTTGTATTTCACAGGACAGGTGGCTTCACCCTCCAACATTTCTAAAGTGCTGTTTGAACTGGACTGACTTGATATTTCACAGGACAGGTGGCTTCACCTCCAACATTCTAAGTGCTGTTTGAACTGGACTGACTTGTATTTCACAGGACAGGTGGCTTCACCTCCAACATTCTAAGTGCTGTTTGAACTGGACTGACTTGTATTTCACAGGACAGGTGGCTTTCAACCTTCCATACATTCTAAGTGCTGTTTGAACTGGACTGACTTGTATTTCACAGGACAGGTGGCTTCACCTCCAACATTCTAAGTGCTGTTTGAACTGGACTGACTTGTATTTCACAGGACAAGGTGGCTTCATCTCCAAACATTCTAAGTGCTGTTTGAACTGGACTGACTTGTATTTCACAGGACAGGTGGCTTCACCTCCAACATTCTAAGTGCTGTTTGAACTGGACTGACTTGTATTTCACAGGACAGGTGGCTTCACCTCCAACATTCTAAGTGCTGTTTGAACTGGACTGACTTGTATTTACTGCACTGAACATAGTAGTAAGAAAGGAGGGGAGATGGACAGGGAGTCTTTCTCATGTTCATACACAAGACGTCATAGCATATGTCCCAAAATGCCCTGGAATTCCATTGAAACTTGATAGTAATATAACTTTTTAATGTAAGACCAGTCCATTGTGCATAGCAAATGCTTTGAAATACTTCTACTAAAAGCAGTTACTGTTTACAACAATTATCATATTAAGAACATTGAAGTCATTCTAAATTAAGGATCGTCTTTCTTGCCCCATAAACATTTCAACAACACGATTTTTTTTTCAGGTAATACCACTAAATTGTTCAACAGTCTCCTTATAAATTCACACACACACACACACACACACACACACACACACACACACACACACACACACACACACACACACACCTCTTTACATCTCTGTGTTCAAGTTGTCATCAGAAAGTTTTGCATCATCTCTCGTATTGGAAGCACGGTTGATAAATACTCGTGATTACCCCAATAAAAGAGATTTCTGCATGTCCTTTTTTGTTAAAAAAAATTCCCCCACCATTAGATTGTTCGTCTATGTACTTGTCTGACTTCATTCAAGTTTAAAAGGCTGTGCCAGTCTTGAATAAAAGTTACTCTGTGTTAGGTTTTCTTATGGGAGCAAAACTTACCCCACTTGTTTACTGTTTATTGTTTACTGTTCCCTGCCTCATTTCATTTCCAATTTCGTTTCGATTAAACTGAGGTTATTTGTATTTGTTTCTGACCGTCTTTGTGTTTGTCTTCTGATCTCCCTTGCATCCTTGGGTGGATCCCCAAGCGTAGGCTCAAAGATTGTCCTCTGCATTTTATACTATTTGCATAATGTCTTTAGTTTTTCAGCAACTCCCCCCCCCCCCCCCCCCCCCCCCCCCCCCCCACTTTCGTTTGGTTTCATTTACTACCCTTCACTGGCTGCTTTGGGGTGCTATTGGATTCTTTTTTGCACCCTTGGTGGTGAGAACACCACGGTATTATGGACCGTGGTGTGTCTCTATTTGACGCCAGGAGCGCAGACACAACCAGCCGTGTCTCCGTGATGAGTTCCGATCCAGCAGACGAAAGGCCTCGGAGCAGGCAATACAAATATATGTCTGCCTTCAAAAGGGATTACGATGGTTCCCATGTGCAGCTAGTGAAGAGTTTTCTTATCTGTACTATATTTTCTTAATTTCATGTTCCCAGTTTCTCCATCTTCAAATCCCCCCCCTCCCCCCCTTAAGTCCAAATCTTTGCCAAGTCATTACTATGAAGACAATTGAGTTGTTGGCCTGCGCTTGTTTTTTCCCCACTATTAGATTGTTCGTCTATGTATTTGTCTGACTTTATTCAAGTTTAAAAACCTGTGCCAGTCTTGAATAAAAGTTACTCTGTATTAGGTTTTCTTATGGGAGCAAAAGTTACCCCACTTGTTTACTGTTCAAAATATACATCCTGTAAGAAATAAACAGAAACCAACATACATCTCCTTTTCATTTATTGTTTAATTCCAGGAAAATAAATGAAACAGCTGCTACATGCCTCATCACACATTATAGGACAGCGTGTAAAATAAAATGTAAACCACTTCATTTCTTCCATTCAACGCAATACGTAACACAATTCTGATTGAAGTCACTGTGCCAAACGAAGCAGAATTGAGCAAGCTCAGATTTACCTGGCTGAGGAGTGGGTCAGTCTAGCCAGCAGCTTGAGAGAGTTGACTGTATAGCTCAGATTTACCTGGCTGAGGAGTGGGTCAGTCTAGCCAGCAGCTTGAGGGAGTTGACTGTATAGCTCAGATTTACCTGGCTGAGGAGTGGGTCAGTCAAGCCAGCAGCTTGAGAGAGTTGACTGTATAGCTCAGATTTACCTGGCTGAGGAGTGGGTCAGTCTAGCCAGCAGCTTGAGAGAGTTCACTGGATAGCCCAGGAACAATTGTCTGCTTGGATTTGTTAGTCCAGAAAAGAGGCAGTTCATAGGTATCTGGTTGGGTGGGAGCATTTTTGGAAGCAATCGAAAGTGTTCAGACAGAGGAAGGGGGTCGTCATCTGGTTTGGCTCGATCTGCTGCATCGGTATTGATCTGTTCCACACATGTTAATCCCGTGCTCCTCGAGATGTATCATGTCTCAAAGAACATCTGGGAAATGTTGAAGGACTAATCACATGGCTACTCGATTACGTTCCCCAAAGGGAATATACAACAGACTGGATGAATCCGGAAGTTGGTATAGCAATGGGGTATTCCATTTCTCTACTGCTATATGTGTTGACACTGGAGATCATCTGGAAAGAACCGTGCAAATTCAGCAGACCTTGAGAATGAAAAACAACCGCCCCTCCCCGCACACACTCTGAAACCCTGCATGGATGACACAACCATCCTTTCCACCAAGGGAAATGGAACCCACAAGATACTGAAGAGGGTTAGACAAGTTAGCTGCTTCATCAAGGATGAGTTTCAAACCAAAGAAAGCATGGAGCCTCTCCTTGCAGAAAAGAAAAACAGATGGAATACTTACTTTCACTGTAGCCAACCACGCCAATCCGACAGAGCCAGAAGAACCAGTTGAGAGGCTTGCCAAGTGGTATGATGACTCCTTGAAAGACACAGACAGGGAAAGGAAACCAAACAAATGGCAGAAAAATAGTTTACAGATGCTTGCAGATTTTACATGTGTGCAAGATGTCATCCGTGCGTTCACACACGGAATCTCGGTTTATAGTCTCATTTGAAGGACGTTTGTGAAGTGGAGTCAGAACTGATATTAAGTCCGAGGAAAAAATCCTCCCCCTGTACCAAAAAACCCTCAACCCCAGGATCACCAAGATTACGAGTTCGGCGCTCTACCAACTGACCTATTGTCTGTACTATGTGAAGGCTTTGAATGTAACCTCCTCACCCGAATGAACTTATACTGCGCCATTTGAAACAGGACCAGACAGACAGTGGATGTGGACACCCCAATCTGTCTGCCCCATCCCATCCCATGGTGCTGTCTTATTCTGACAGTCATACTCCTTAGTGGTATCACAGGGTAAAGACGTTGTGAGAGAACTGCGCTCCTTTCGATGATACAATCTCATTTCACATGATGTAAACAAACTAAAGATAAACTAGTTTTGTGAGTAATTACAATGACTGTGCTGATGAATTTTATTTTCAAGTTATAAAGAACAGAGCTGTAAAATGAAACACGAATGGCATCTTCTTCAGTATCATGGCATGGACAACACATCGCCTTCTTCTTCTTCTTCTTCTTCTTTCTTCTTCTTCTTCTTCTCTCTCTCTCTCTCTCTCTCTCTCTCTCTCTCTCTCTCTCTCTCTCTCTCTCTCTCTCTCTCTCTCTCTCTCTGTGTGTGTGTGTGTGTGTGTGTGTGTGTGTGTGTGTTGGATGCCTCCTTGAAGTCTTTGAAAGCATCGAGGAGCGCCCTGTGGTGTTGAAGACGCTTTTCACGAAGGGCTCTTAAGGGTGTTTACTCATGGAGTATTGGAGATTCGTCGTGATTGAAAAAAAAGCCCCAATACTCATTGAACACGACACGGACACTGACAGACCAGTTTCTCTGCACCGCTATCACTGCTGTTTATCTTGCAACCTCTGATTTTCGCTGGGCCAGTTTACCTCAAATGAGCAGTTCGCATTTCTTCCCCCCCCCCCCCCCCCCCCCCCCCCCATTTTATTCAATTAATAAGAGAGCTTACATGTGCGCAAAAAGAAGACAGTGCGCGGAGATGTTCACACATTCATAATAGGCATATCCATGCATGGCAAACATAAATCGTAATATAAAGCCTAATATCTATTCAGTTCCTCTTTGTAGCCTAGCTGGCTATGAGGGGTCAAATCGGAGGTTTCATCTTGTCATAATCAAATTCTTACAATGTTAAGAAAAAAATGCAAACACTGCTTTATGTTTTTTCCCTTCAAATCAGCATAGTAGTTTACTGCCTGGTGTCATGCGCGTGTTGGATCGACACAGGCACCAGGCGCTTCGAGAGCGTTCGGGCAGCAGCGCAGCGTCTCCATTACCGGGTTGCCTCATGACAACGTAACAATTTTTTTTTTTCTCTTCTCTCTCTCTCTCTCTCTCTCTTCCTTTTTCGTGAGAATTAAATCTCATTCCATCTCAAAAATGTTTTCCAATGCATATGTAAGCCTCATTAAAACACACACACACACACACACACACACACACACACACACACACACACACACACACACACACACACACATTTAGTTAATCATGCAAACGTTTTTGTCATCAATGTTCATTTTCTTGATAAACATTAAATATTGCTTAAACAATTAACACTGTGAGTGCTGACCGTAGTAGGGAGATGAGGTACCTACACTGAGAAACAAAACCGATACACAGATACGAGAGAGAGAGAGAGAGAGAGAGAGAGAGAGAGAGAGAGAGAGAGAGAGAGAGAGAGAGAGAGAGAGAGAGAGAGAGAGAGTACCACCATTTAACGAAAGAAGTTATAGTAAAATGGCTCTATACGGAAGCCAGTATTTGTCGAATAGACTTAGGTTTGAATTGACACTAGCAATATACTTTTCCAAAGAGTATCGATTAAGTAGACTTCTTCTGAAGTTACAAAAAACTGGATTAACATTTTGTAGTTTGGATTTATAAATGAAGAATTTGGCATATAATATTAAAAAGCTGGGACCCGTAGGCCGATCGGCAACTTAGCTGGTAGGTTGGCTTGTTGGTTGGTCGGCGGGGCACGGCTGTGGGGTAGTGGTGTCATATTGGTAGCGGGCTGAAGAACATATAATTAACTTTCTTTTGATTGTTAAAGAAATATAAAGACACCGATGGACGGGATTTCGGTGCTGGTGTGTACACTCAGCTGGGAAATGCTTAAGTCTGTTTAAATCTATATTTTGAAGGATCATTACAGTGAACACAATTATGTTATGCGTTATATACAACACTATCACATGGTACCACACGGAGAAAACATTACTTCATTATTATAAATTGTATAATTATGTATATTGTTTAAGTATTATTAATTCATAAGAAGAGAGAAAGTGGGGGTGTGGTGGGTAGGGACGGGAGGGGGTGTGAGTGGAGTGAGCGGGTGTGTTTGTTTGCCTTTATGTGCTTGTAGTTTGTAAGAACTCAGAGGATTGTGCTTAGTGATTTTTGTTTGTTTGTGCATGTGTTATATCCAACAAAAAGAAAACAACCTTTCCTCGGCATACATTGAACTCTCACTCAAATCCATTCAAACCGAAAAAAAGATAACTCGTTTCTAATAAGTTTCACGGACTATTTACTACAATATTGTCAGACATGTACAAATATGATTAACAACAAAAAATATGTGATAATTTGCATCCGGAAATGTACAGCAAAGAGAAAGATCATGTTGATGAAAGAATGGAGATGAGAGAAAGAAGGAACTGTGGAATGGAAGAGAGAATGAGGAACGAAATAAAAAAAGTATTTAAAAAAAAAAAAAAAGTCCATCACACAGTCAGTCTGTATATCGTCCGTTACTCCAAATAATACTAGGTTCTTATCAATATTAACATTATGGCAGTGCTCAAGTTTATCAATGATATTTTGCTGAAACTCCAACCAAAATGCCCGTACAATGTCACAATCGAAAATCATATGTTCTATGTCCTGTGGTCTTTGGTCACAGAAATTACAGTTTGGTGTGTTAACAATTTTACACTGATATAGGTACTTCTGTGATGGCAGAATTCTGTGCAACAGTCGGAATTGAAACCAGCGTAGTTGCGCATCATTAGTAGTTTTAAAACAGTGTAAAAATATAGCATTCCAGTTTAAATTTTCGAACGAGTTGCTCCATTTCAAAAACTGCAGCTGAAACAGCTCCGCTGCCAACAAGTACAGTTTGAATAAATTTACTGCCTTTCCTGATAGAAAACCATGATTTGGTTTCAAGAATTTTAAAGGTATTTGTAAGTTCTACTTGTAATTTATTTTGGTATCCTTTGATTGCGTTTAGGATTCCAATGTAGGACAAAAAATTTGTTTTTCTTATGGTAGGGTATTTTGTTTTAAATTCATGATATGACATGTACTGCCCTGCTTCACTAAACGAGCTGTCTGATGAAGTAGATGTTATTTTCACACCATTCTTTTACAAATATAGTTTTTTCACCCCTCTGAATGTCTTTATTGAAGTGAATGCATTCAGCCATAAATTCGTCAATGTTTCTAGGACGACATACTCTATAAACTCTCCCATAGTGCCTAAACACGTCATTCCAGAAAGAATTCTTAACAGACTTGGTTAAAGTTTTGATATAATCTGCCCCTAAGAATTTAATATTTTCCATTTCAGGGTACATATCAAAGAGAAAGTCTTTAAGCTTGGAGTTACCCTCGGACTGTATTTTATAAAGCCAGCTTAATTTCATAGCAGCAATGAAAGCTCTGATATCAATCATGCGCAGTCCACCACAGACGTATGAGCTACATGCAACTGGTTTCCTAATTTTACTATTTTTACCATTCCATAAGAATGTAAACAACTCTTTCTCTAGTTCAGAGATAAAAATATCTGGTGGATCTGGTAGATTTATTAACAAATACATTATTTTGGACAGGACAAGAGTTTTCACTACTGTTATTTTCCCTAGCGGGGTTTAGCTGTCTTTTTTTGCAATGTGATAAAATCCTTTTCATCTGGATTAATTTGTCATCATAGTTGATGGTGCTAATGGACTTTGTATCAATTGAAAATTTAATGCCAAGTATCTTGAAGATTCCCGGGTCCCAGATGAAGTTTTTATCACGCATAAACCTTAAATTATAGTTTTTTCTGCTACCTATCCAAATGATCTGAGTTTTATCAAAGTTCATGTTTAGTCCTGACATTTCAGCAAACTGTGTCAGCACGGCAATGGCTTCATTAAATGAATTTTCGCTGCCGTCCAAACACAAAGCAGTGTCATCTGCAAATTGTGACAATAAGCTTTCCCTATTTTGAATTTGTATGCCCTTGATTAAATTGTTATGTCTGATCTTTAGTGACAGTATCTCTGCACAAAGAAGGTAAAGATATGGGAATGACGGATCACCTTGTCGAACACCACGTTCTATTGCAAACCAGCTAGAATATTGACCGTTGACAGAAACACAAGTATTAATATGTGAATAAAAAGTTTTGACCCAGTGAATCATATCTGGGCCAAAGTTGAAAAAATCCAAGCATTTGTGCAAAAACGACCATGAAATACTGTCGAAGGCTTTCTCAAAATCTACTGACAGAAACATACCTGGGATGTTTTTTCTATCAGCATATACTAAGGTATCGTATAACATGCGAATATTCTCACCTATGTAACGACCTTTCAAGAAGCCCGTCTGGCTTTCATAGATAATGGAAGGCAAAACAGACTTCAGGCGGTTGGCAATGCATGCTGATGCAATTTTATAGGAAATATTATAGTAATGAGATTGGACGCCAGTTTTGTACAAAAGGGTTTGGTTTGCCTTCCTTAGGTATGCATATAATGACACCTTGACGTTGTGTTACAGAAAGTTCAGCATCAATAAAACCTTCGTTTATAGATCTAACAAGAAAAGCTCCAATATCAACAAAGAAAAACTTATAGAACTCAGCTGTAAAGCCGTCAGGGCCAGGGCTATTACCATTTTTCATAGATTTCAAAGAGGCCGCTGCTTCCGTATACGAAATTTTTCCTTCTATGCTATGCTTATCTGTGTCAGTTAATTTTGTTGCTTCCGGTATGTGAGATGTTACACAAACATCACGCACAGTCCTGAGGGAATATAGTTGTTTGTAAAATTGTTGTACTTCTTTCAAAATGGTTTCTTGTTCTGAGATAATGTTACCAGACTCTGTTTCCAAAAAGGGCATCGTTTTATCGACAAAATTTCTTTTTTCAAGGTTACAAAAATACTTACTGACCTTTTCACCTTCATTTATCCATCTGACTCTGGAGCGAATTAGTTTGCCTTCGATTCGCATATTTCTTATTTCTTGTAGTTGCATTTTTAAGTTCTCTAGTTCATGCATGTTATTATCATTGACATTCTCTTCGATTCTTCAGTTCGCATTTCTAGTTGACAGCAAATTTTCTTTACCACTTCATTTGATCATTTCCTAAATTCCACTGTCTTGTTTCACTCTACACATTTTTGATAACATGGAAAAAAACATTTCAGCTTTGAAATAGAAAAAAATCCCCCCGTCCCCCTCCTCCTTCCTTAAAAAAAGTTTTAAAACACATATTACAATTGTATTTCTTTCTTTCTTTCTTTTTCTTTTAGAATTTACCTCATGCTTTTAAAAAGACGAGGAGTAAAGGTCGGTAATGTAAAGCATACTGATCTGTGTTATACCGTTATCCAACTGTGTATGATGGCAATACAATTTGAATTCGTCCATTTAGTCTTAAGGCTTTCCTCCATACCTTTAACATGTACTTTTATAATCTACTTTATTCTATTTTATTTTTGTATCTTATTTTATTTATTATATTTCATTCTGTTTTGTTTTATTTTAATCCCTGCCTAATGCCAGTATCAGGAACGCTGTTGTGCTTGTAAGGATGCTGTAATGAAAGTCTCTTCCACAGATGCCGACTTCATTTCCTTTTTGTTTTTTCATTGCAGATGTATGGAGCTTAGAAAATGTTTTCTGCGTACACATACAGGGCACTACTTGACAGCACCAAAGTGACTCGTTAGCAATGCTGTGTTGCCGCTTGCTGGAACGCTATTCAGCTTGTAAGAATTTTGTAGTAAAAGTTCAGGATCTGGGTGTGTTCCACAGATGACAATTTCTTTTTTCATTTGTTTTCTATCGTGTTTTCAAATTGCAGTTGTTTCAAGCGTAGAAGATGCTTTCTGTGTAAACTGGACTGGTCCTACACCACAGCACCAAAGTGACTCGTTAGCAGTGCCTCCCCTGGCGGGCAGGCTGGAGACAAACTAATGGTGGTTGCTCCTTGCACAATGTTGATGTTAGTGGATGCGCTGTGTACGGGGCGACTTGGATAAACAGCGAGGGGGTAATGCAACAGAAGAGACAAGGACACTGAGACAGTGAAGAAAGTCATTGCGTGCAGAATTAGAGGCGATCACTGAGCGTGCAGTGAATACAAATGTCAAACGCCTATGTTGAAAACAAATCCGTGATTTAGTGATATTCTTACATAATTTAAGATGTGCATTTTTCCCGCTTTTGATCACAAAGGCTCTCGCTTAAAAATAAAAACATAATCTTTGGCCTAATTAGCCATGCACTAGACTGAGAGTGAAGGACATTATCGTCCGTGCTTCAAACTGCACACAGATCAGAGTTCTGTCTCCTCTCTTCAGCAAACTGTTAGTAGTGGTCTGAATGCTAGTGTTTCAAGTGAGACAGCAAACTGACAGCCTTTATGCAATTTGTTCTGTGCGCAGGTAAAAGTATTCACGACAACAAGGGTAAGGGTAGGGGTAATTTTGTTTATAGCCCAGCCGACCGCGAATGCCCATATCAGGGATGTCACCGCGTTAAAGTCAACTCACAAGTCATTCATTCACACAACTCTTTAAAATATACCTTCTAAAAACACACCCGAAATTTTGTTAAATGTTTTTCTACTGTAAAATCTTAGATCAGATGGAAAATGTAAATCTCTTTCAGAAATTTAAAGATTACATCAGGTGGAACATATCTGAACAAGGTTTTTATTTAAAATAACGTAAAATGTTTACGTCTCACATGACCCTAGTCCCAACACTCCAAAAGAATGTATTTTATTATGAGTGATACATGACATGGAATGCACTATGCCCTTACCACAGTGTCATAGAATAAAATCTACTGGACAGGTAAACAGAACTCAAAGCAGACTGTACAGTTCAGGAAGACATGAGTGGCGTCAAACCATGGCAACACGGTCTACCAGGGTAGAGTAACCCAAATTCAACCAGTCTACGGTGGCAGTCAACTGAGACAAAGCAATGCACATAAAATCGTTAAAGACTCTTTCTCCTTTGTTATTGCCTAGCCTATACTTTCTCCTTTGTTATTGCCTAGCCTTTTGTTATTGCCTAGCCTATACTTTCTCCTTTGTTATTGCCTAGCCTATACTTTCTCCTTTGTTATTGCCCAGTCTATACTTTCTCCTTTGTTATTGCCCAGCCTATACTTTCTCCTTTGTTATTGCCTAGCTTATACTTTCTCCTTTGTTATTGCCTAGCCTATACTTTCATATTTCGATGGTTGTGGGATAAACACTTCTCTTCTTCTGAAGTAGACGGCTGGGCAACCAAGAGTGATGAAGTATGAACGACGAAAGTTAGTAGACGAGTGTAGTAGTAGCCTAAACTGGTTTTTAGTCTCTTGACAAATATATATATATATATATATATATATATATATATATATATATATATACATACGTACATGCATACATACATACATACATACATACATACATGCGTGTGTGTTGTGTTGTGTGTGTGTGTGTGTGTGTGTGTGTGTGTGTGTTGTGTGTGTGTGTAGATTGGTAGACAGATAGATTTGTTCTGTCACATTCGCTGTTTCCCCCGCAGAGGCCTATATCTTTCAGTTCCTTATCTAAAGGACCATATTTACTTTAAAATCAATGAGGGCTATAACTCAAGCCATACATCATTTATTACGAAGCTGCATGTATCTCTCCCACTCTTTCCGTGATTTATGGTTTTTTTCAACGTGGGAACAGAGTTTGAAAAATTATATTGAGCGTTTAAATAACTCTCTCTCTCTCTCTCTCTTCTCTCTCTCTCTCTCTCTCTCTCTCTCTTCTCTTCTCTCTCTCTCTCTCTCCTCTCTCTCTCTCTCTCTCTCTCAAAATGGACATATGGAAACAAAGATATAAGATAAACAAACACATACAAATACTTAGGCTTGATATTTACAACAAAATTAAGTATGAATGCTGCCCTTCTAGACATAAGCAGCAAAGGTAAAATGGGCGTTATTGAAATTCTAAAATCACTAAAGAAACCACGTACAATTGATCCTTCCCTATTCTGGTAGCTTTTTGATACTCAGATTGAGCCCATATTGACTTACGCAGCAGACGTATGGGGGTTAGAAGACACAGGGTGAATAGAAAAAGTACATACTTTTGCCATTAAACGATTCCTGGGTGTACCACTACACTCTTCAAATAAAATGAGTTACGGAGAAACAGGCAGATATCCTTTGTTCGTTCGAACTGCTGTAAAATGTATTAAATACTGGCTGCGACTGGTAAAACTACCAACTAATAGAATATGTAGGCAAGCCTATGATATGTTGTTATTACAATTAGAAGCAGGCAAATACAATTGGGCATCAAAAGTTAGGAACACTCTAACAGAAAATGGTTTTGGGGTAGTATGGTTGTGTCAAGGTGTTGGCTCTGAGGAGGGTTTTATATCAGAATTTAAGGAAAGAATTGTTTCATGTTACAAACAAAATTGGCATTCTGAAATTGAAGATAACGATAAATATGAGTGGTACCGTTCCCTTTAAAAATACGTTTGAAGCTGAGAGGTATCTAACTTTGATAACGAATAAAACGACGAGGGAAGATCTGGTAAAGTTTTGATTAAGAGTGCATGGTCTAGGCGCTGCAAAACACTGGTTTATGACCAGTGAACGAAGTGCTGACTGCCCAATGTGCGGTCACAATAAGGAAGATGAAGTGCACTTTCTTTTTCATTGTCGCTTCTTGTCAGATATTCGCCGAAAATATTCTTTTTTTCAATATGACTCATGTCAAGCCTACAGTAAGTGGTTTGATTAATCTTTTGGCAACAGATAGTGATTCAACTATCATTGGTCTTGCTAAGTATTTAACTGATGCTACCAAGACGAGAAAAAAGAAGTTAGAACTTAATGACAATAGTATTGTAATCTAATGTTCCTTGTTTTGTCTTAGTATGTTCTTTTGTAATTAGTGGATGGCCATGTAGTCTCAGTGTGTGTGTGTGTGTGTGTGTGTGTGTGTGTGTGTGTGTGTGTGTGTGTGTGTGTGTGC
>CM065744.1:42846893-42849393 GCA_033310375.1 Conus canariensis
TAGTTAGGCAGAATTATCTACCACTGCAGATATGAATGCTGATCTCCCCCTATTTCTTCAATCTAAGACATAAGAGCAAGCTTTGTTTATAATTGAATGTTTCTTGCAGTCATTGCAACACCAAGCTGCTCTGTAAGTTGCTGGAATGGTGCTCGGTACTTATCCTTGGAATTTATTAGTTTATTGTAATTTAGTCCCTTGCGGATTCATTCCAAGAACTGGCCCTCAGCACTTGTGTCTTGGGAGGTTATCTTTTTATATTTTCTACTTTTCACAAGAAAATGTAGCTTGTTTTGCTCTTTCATGATTTTCTTTTGCTTCTTAGGTGGCACCTTTGGTTGGTTTTTTGAAAACTCAACAAACATACTACGGTATTGCACACCAGCTTTTTCTGGGATAGCATTCTTCTTAAAACCGAAAAGGCATATATATATAGGGTTTGTGTGTGTGGTGCGCGCGCGCGTGTGCCTGTGTGTGCCTGTGTCTGTGTCTCTCTGTCTGTCTCTCTCTCTGTTTGTCTGCATATGTATGTATATATGGAGAGAGAGGGGGGGAAGAGAGAGAGAGAGAGAGAGAGAGAATGAATGGCAATGTTTTAATTGTGTAGGCCTCTAGTTCATAACAATAGAATGGGCCATGTGTGTACATAGTGCGTGCGTGCGCGCGCGCGCGCGTGTGTGTGTGTGTGTGGTGCGCGCGCGATCGTGTGTGTGTGTGTGCGCGCGCGCATGCATGCGAGCTCTCTGTCTGTCTCTCTCTCTCTCTATATATATATATATATAGTAAGGCATGGTTGTAATTTTTCTTTTTGTATTATAAAGATGAAACAGGAGACGGCGTAGGCCTGTACTATGTTCTGTGTTTAATCACGGAGTTAGCACTACACGTTCTTAATTATCGAAAACATCATGCTGTGCTCTCACGTACTGCATTCGAGTTGTTCGTTCTTCTGTAAGCTGATAATGTTGTTTTGTTGTCAGAGACAGCTGTGGGGTTGTAGACACAACTAACTAATTGCCATCGTGCTGCTGCTCCACTATAATTGAAGGTTACATGAACAGTTGTAGGATAAGTGTATTTCGGAAGGGAGGCCATTTAGGTGTAAGAGAACGATGGCTATATAATGACGTGGTAATGCCATGTTATTAATTTTATCAATATTTGGGAATATTCATCTCCACGTCTAATTGTATGGTTGAACGTTTTAATGGCACGTTGAAGAGAATGCCGAACAAAGGTTTGCCGTGAACGTCCCTCGGATTGAAAGCGATAAATACCCGCCGTGTTGTTCGCTTATTGGGAATTGCCGAATGCGACGTTAGGGTTCTCGCCATTCGAATTTCTCTTTGGTCATGCTCCTCGTGGTCCACTTTCACTATAAGCAAACAGTTGGACAGGTACTACTGCTACCACTGATGACAAAAATGTGTATCAGTATGTATTTGACTTGCACAATAGGATTTTTGACAGTTTTGAACTTACGAAACAACAAGCTGAAAACAACACTGCCAAATACAAGGTGTTTCCCAAACAGAAAGAGTAAACCTCGTTCTTTTGTTGTTGGTTACAAGGTTCTTGTTCTGTTGACTGAGGAACAAAACAAGTTGAAAATTTCTGGGAAAGGTCCTTTGGTCGTTCTAGAGAAATGTTCTCCAGCCAATTACCGGATTTATATGGATGGCAAATCAAAGGTTTTTCATGTCAGTATGTTAAAACTCTATGTGGACAGTCGTAATGTTTCCATTACTGTGGCTGTTCCAGCATTTGTCTCTTCTGTTGAGCCAGGTAGTGATCTGTCTTCTATTCTTCCTGTAGATTGTGTCACTACTTTCATTTCTCACGGTTCTGTGAATTCTTCATTATTTCCTGCTGTGTGTTCTTCTCTCGCTAATTCTGCTGTTGGAGTTGTCGATGATGCTGGTCATGATGGAGTGGAACTTCCCATCCTTTCTGTGAAAGGAGAATATTAAATGGATGTTCAAGTGAATCCTGATTTGTCTGCTGTGCAGAAGCAACAACTTCAGTCCTTGTCTCTGGAATTTACTGATGTCCTTATGGATAAACCAGGAAATGTTACAAATGTTGACCCACATGTGGTAAATGTGTCTTCTGATGCCCCTGTTTGGGTCCAATGCTGTCCATTGCCTTTTGCTAAGCATCAGGTTATTGAGAGGGAACTTCAGGTCATTTTGGATCTTGGGGTTCTGAACCCTCGTCCTCACCTTATAGTGCTCCAGTTGTTCTGGTAAAAAAAATGATGATTCGGTTCGTTTCTGTGTGGATTATCATGCCCCAAATAAGGTTACTGTCTTTGATTCTGAACCAAACCCTGATATTGGGGATTTATTTTGTCAGCTTTCACAGGCTCCATACAATGTCAAGATCGACCTCGCAAAAGGCTATTGGCAAAGTCAGAAAGGGATAAGAAAGAGACAGCTTTTCAGACTCCTTTTGGATTGTTTTAGTGGACTAGAATGCCTTTTGGTCTTCAAAATGCCCC
>CM065744.1:42854393-42864082 GCA_033310375.1 Conus canariensis
CTGCAACAGACTATTTAATGCGATGAATTGTCTGATCAGCCATCTTCGTACACACACCACGACCCAGTGATAGCAGAAGTGTTGGTCACCTTCAGCTGCGAGGGACAAACAACAGCAGGATGGGTGAAACACGTCTGTATTGCTCCTGTCTTCCTGTTGGTTTGATTAAATGTATTTTGAATTAGCGGTAACATACACTTTTACAATAAATGTCAACATTTGAGCAGCAGCATGCTAGTGCTTACAGTGTGTTCAAATGACATATGTGCTAAACGAGACTTTGCAAGTTGCGACTCTAAACTAAAGATGCAAAAATATATCTACCCACACATACACCAGAGACAGAGAGAGAGGGGGGGAGAGAGAGAGAGAGAGAGAGAGGAGAGAGAGAGGAGAGAGAGAGAGAGAGAAGTGTGCACACACACACACACACACACACACACACACACACACACACACACACACACACACACACACAGGCGCGCGCTGGGTTTTAGATTGACAGATACATACATACATCGTATATGCATATATACATAACTGTAAGCATGTACAAAATAGAGAAAAAAGAATGTCAAAATGGAGTGACTGACGGCGGAGAACGAAGCAAAATTTAGAAAGAGAGGGTGTTAGTTACCGCCAATGACATTGACAAACAAAGCACATGACAAGACACGATGCATTTCAACCACTTGGGTCTTCTTCAGGCGAAAAAATAAATCACATTTAACATTTAAGACAGTACAAACAAAGAACGAAAATGAACTCATCTGTTGTTAGTCCATGTGGTGGGGAGAATAGCCACTAGGCGGAAATGACAAGGGGGATTATGGGAGAGGAAAAGGAGGGGGGGGGGGGTTTCGTGGGGGGAGTGGGGGGGGTTGTGTGATACGATAGGGTTGTGTGTCTAGTTTAGTGGGGTGGTGTGATATCTTTGTGACGGTTGTGATAATGGTGGATTGATAATAATGGTAAGGAGGGGGGAGGGGGGGGGGAGGCAAACTGGAAAAAAAAAGAAAAAAAATTATATATAGAAGGGGTAAATAAGTACATGAACAGAAGAAACTTTAAAAAAAATTTAAAAAAAGGATAGGTGAATAAAATAACTGATTTCGCTGGGTGATGAAAGAGGTGGTGGTAGTTATGCGTGGGTAGTTGTGAAAGGTGTGTGGGTAATGTTAATGAGGGAGGGAAGGGGATGGAAGATAAATGGGTGATAAGGTATGATTGGGAGGGAGGGGGGGGTTGAGAAAAAAAAAAAGGAGGAGGGTAATGTGTGTGTGGGGGGGGGAGGAAGGGGGGCAAGAGAAGGAGAGCTCATATCTCTTCATCCACTATGGGGTGGGGGGTGGGGGTGGGGGTGGGAGGTTGGGAGGTTCATATTAATAGTGTTGTTTAAAAAAGTAAACAATGCTGTGGGATGATGTTCATTGTAACAGGTGAAATAATGTGTTGGCATCAATATGCTGCTGTTTGTTGAGAGAAGATAGCAGTGATCAATGAAAAACAGGGTATCATGTGTTGCACACACACACACACACACACACACACACACACACACACACACACACACACACACACACACACACACAAAAAGGGAGGGGGGACCACATGTAAACAATGTTCTAGGTGAGTTAAGATCGTGTGATCATAATGAGACTAACTGTGGAAAATTTTCACACACATATTCATACACACACACACACACACACACACACACACACACAAAGAGGGGTAAAAATTATTATCATTAATCAGTCACTGATGGGTGATGATCATATGAGATCAACTGGGAAAGAAGACAATGAATCCTGGGATAGATGACAACACAACTCTACACAAGGAAACACTAAACTCTATGACAGCACACTTAACTATGAAAGAAAGGGACAGCTACACTGGAAGAAGTGTACAGACGAGAGAGAAGAACGAGCGAAAAATCAACAACAATACTCCCCCATTTGTGGTTGGCCGCATCCATGGAGTTCGTTAACATGGACTGGTCTCCGTTGTTCGTTGATGAAGCAGCTCCTTCCCCCCGTCGATGTAGCAGTGTCTTGCCCCTGTCAATACATAATCAGTATCTTCAGTTAAGATCTTATTCCATCTGCAAACAAATCTGATTCATTCAATTCATCAATACTAACTTAGTTTAAGAAACATTTTTCGTTTGTGCCTTTTCCATCTGACTATATTTTGTTTTTCGCTATGTATTTTGGGGAACCAGGTGAAAGCTTGGTGTTGTCTTCAATGTGTGTGAGTGTGTGCGAGTGCGCGCGCGTGTGTGTGTGTGTGTATGCATGCAGTAATGTGCTTTTACTATGGTGACGAGAGGTGTATTTAGAAGACACGTCATAACAATATATGTGTTCTCTTTAGCTTTTACCCCCAGGTTAAAACAAACAAAAAAAACCCGAACAAATGGTGTGTGCGTGTGTTGCGGGTCAGGGTGGGGGTGGGAAGTGGGAGTCTGAGGGTTTCCGCTTAGTTTAAACTTCCAGTCTTGACACGTTGGACAAGAAATCAGCCCTGGTTGTCAGCTTACTGCACGGATGCCGGTTCCCAGAGAAATCAGCCCTGGTTGTCAGCTTACCGCACGGATGCCGGTTCCCAGAGAAATCAGCCCTGGTTGTCAGCTTACTGCACGGATGCCGGTTCCCAGAGAAATCAGCCCTGGTTGTCAGCTTACCGCACGGATGCCGGTTCCCAGAGAAATCAGCCCTGGTTGTCAGCTTACCGCACGGATGCCGGTTCCCAGAGAAATCAGCCCTGGTTGTCAGCTTACTGCACGGATGCCGGTTCCCAGAGAAATCAGCCCTGGTTGTCAGCTTACCGCACGGATGCCGGTTCCCAGAGAAATCAGCCCTGGTTGTCAGCTTACCGCACGGATGCCGGTTCCCAGAGAAATCAGCCCTGGTTGTCAGCTTACTGCACGGATGCCGGTTCCCAGAGAAATCAGCCCTGGTTGTCAGCTTACTGCACGGATGCCGGTTCCCAGAGAAATCAGCCCTGGTTGTCAGCTTACTGCACGGATGCCGGTTCCCAGAGAAATCAGCCCTGGTTTCAGCTGAATACCCTTGATTCCACGGATGCCGGTTCCCAGAGAAATCAGCCCTGGTTGTCAGCTTACTGCACGGATGCCGGTTCCCAGAGAAATCAGCCCTGGTTGTCAGCTTACCGCACGGATGCCGGTTCCCAGAGAAATCAGCCCTGGTTGTCAGCTTACTGCACGGATGCCGGTTCCCAGAGAAATCAGCCCTGGTTGTCAGCTTACCGCACGGATGCCGGTTCCCAGAGAAATCAGCCCTGGTTGTCAGCTTACTGCACGGATGCCGGTTCCCAGAGAAATCAGCCCTGGTTGTCAGCTTACCGCACGGATGCCGGTTCCCAGAGAAATCAGCCCTGGTTGTCAGCTTACTGCACGGATGCTGGTTCCCAGAGAAATCAGCCCTGGTTGTCAGCTTACTGCACGGATGCCGGTTCCCAGAGAAATCAGCCCTGGTTGTCAGCTTACTGCACGGATGCTGGTTCCCAGAGAAATCAGCCCTGGTTGTCAGCTTACTCGCACGAGATGCCGGTTCCCAGAAAATCAGCCCTGGTTGTCAGCTTACTGCACGGATGCCGGTTCCCAGAGAAATCAGCCCTGGTTGTCAGCTTACTGCACGGATGCGGTTCCCAGAGAAATCAGCCCTGGTTGTCAGCTTACTGCACGGATGCCGGTTCCCAGAGAAATCAGCCCTGGTTGTCAGCTTACTGCACGGATGCCGGTTCCCAGAGAAATCAGCCCTGGTTGTCAGCTTACTGCACGGATGCCGGTTCCCAGAGAAATCAGCCCTGGTTGTCAGCTTACTGCACGGATGCCGGTTCCCAGAGAAATCAGCCCTGGTTGTCAGCTTACTGCACGGATGCCGGTTCCCAGAGAAATCAGCCCTGGTTGTCAGCTTACTGCACGGATGCCGGTTCCCAGAGAAATCAGCCCTGGTTGTCAGCTTACTGCACGGATGCCGGTTCCCAGAGAAATCAGCCCTGGTTGTCAGCTTACTGCACGGATGCCGGTTCCCAGAGAAATCAGCCCTGGTTGTCAGCTTACTGCACGGATGCCGGTTCCCAGAGAAATCAGCCCTGGTTGTCAGCTTACTGCACGGATGCCGGTTCCCAGAGAAATCAGCCCTGGTTGTCAGCTTACTGCACGGATGCCGGTTCCCAGAGAAATCAGCCCTGGTTGTCAGCTTACTGCACGGATGCCGGTTCCCAGAGAAATCAGCCCTGGTTGTCAGCTTACCGCACGGATGCCGGTTCCCAGAGAAATCAGCCCTGGTTGTCAGCTTACCGCACGGATGCCGGTTTCCAGAGAAATCAGCCCTGGTTGTCAGCTTACTGCACGGATGCCGGTTCCCAGAGAAATCAGCCCTGGTTGTCAGCTTACTGCACGGATGCCGGTTCCCAGAGAAATCAGCCCTGGTTGTCAGCTTACTGCACGGATGCCGGTTCCCAGAGAAATCAGCCCTGGTTGTCAGCTTACTGCACGGATGCCGGTTCCCAGAGAAATCAGCCCTGGTTGTCAGCTTACTGCACGGATGCCGGTTCCCAGAGAAATCAGCCCTGGTTGTCAGCTTACTGCACGGATGCCGGTTCCCAGAGAAATCAGCCCTGGTTGTCAGCTTACTGCACGGATGCCGGTTCCCAGAGAAATCAGCCCTGGTTGTCAGCTTATCGCACGGATGCCGGTTCCCAGAGAAATCAGCCCTGGTTGTCAGCTTACTGCACGGATGCCGGTTCCCAGAGAAATCAGCCCTGGTTGTCAGCTTACTGCACGGATGCCGGTTCCCAGAGAAATCAGCCCTGGTTGTCAGCTTACTGCACGGATGCCGGTTCCCAGAGAAATCAGCCCTGGTTGTCAGCTTACTGCACGGATGCCGGTTCCCAGAGAAATCAGCCCTGGTTGTCAGCTTACCGCACGGATGCCGGTTCCCAGAGAAATCAGCCCTGGCTGTCAGCTTACTGCACGGATGCCGGTTCCCAGAGAAATCAGCCCTGGTTGTCAGCTTACAGCACGGATGCCGGTTCCCAGTGAAAAATAAAAGCAGCAGAAAATCCAAGAGGCTCACAGTATTAAGAACAACTAGTTTTTCAACCGCCGTTTCTTCTAAGGTACGTCACACGATACACCCAGGTCAGAATGCCAGACGTTCAAGCCGACACACTACCGACACCGCCAATTTCTTAACTGGTGTCCAAAATTAATAATCAGCCAGAACCACCTTCTTGATTTCTGCCGCCTGTTTCTTTCAGTCTGCTATACTGGGCCCAATGGTAAAGTAGCGGTGGAATGGGTTGACCTAAAATACACTTTTTATCATGCAACTCGTAGGAATTTGGGTCCGGCCGGTGCAGTTCTCTTCTGCCATTTGATCGTCAAGCCAGAAATAATCACCTGCGTACCAGCAGACCTGATCTTTAGCTCATGATGCTAAATGCAGTCAAAGCCTTTCGCCATGCCAAGGCATGCCATGAAATGCTTTTAAAGCACAAAATAGTTTGAATTGTTACTTATCATCGAATGTCAGATGACGACTCAAATCAGGGTCACACACAGCTACAGAGGAAAACTGAAACTATGCAGGACCCTTAAAGGCAATGAAAACTGTCCCTCGTGTCTTAAAATTTGGTCTTTCCTACCCAATGGTCTACGCTAAATGCTGTCCGTAAGGTAGTAAAACGCACATGAAAGAGGCAGAATACAGTAAAATTTTTCGGAGATCCTGTTCTGGCATATTTCAGACATATTTTATTGTTCAAGCGAACTGAAATATATCTTTTTTTTCTAATCCACGCGTATAAAAGTCGAAAGACATATCCCATTCCTTGGTAAGGAAACCCAGCATAGATAACGGGACGTTCGAATTTTAAGAAATGATGCAAAACGAGACCAAACGGTTTGGGTCAATTTCTGAATTTCGGATCTCTCTCTCTCTCTCTCTCTCTCTCTCGCTCGCTCGCTCGCTCGCTCGCTCTGTATTTGTACGTGCGCGCGCGTGTGCGTGCGTGCGTGAATGCGTGAGTGCGCATGCACGCGCAGATATATTAAAAAAAAAAAATCATGACCAATGGCGCGTATGGCCGTGTGTGGATCTCATATCCCTTCACTTCCAGCCATCTGCGAGGATCGCACTAAAACTTCAACAGTGGTATGTTAAAGTTGTGCATCACAGAATTGGGAGCAATACTTTTGATAAAGAAAAAAGAAGAAAGAAAACATAACCATGAGCCATGCTTTGGTGTCGTTTGTTTGATAAACTCACTCACAGACACTGGCGCCCACATACACAGCAGAGCGGACGAACGACAGGGGAGGGGGAGGGGCAGAGGGGGTTCTGAATGTCCCTCCCCTGGATGGTCAAAACTGCATTTTCGCCATGTTGCTCCTCTCCCTTTTCCCCATCCCTTACCCTGGGGAGGACCCCCAGACCCCCCTTTGAAAAACCACTTCTGATGTGTGAATTATCCAACGGGTGGTGTTTCTTTCGTAGGAGGAGACGTCACCACCACAACTACCACCCTCACTTTAACAAAAAAGGACAGCAGAGGCCCCCTGTACCTCCCCCCACCACCACCACCCCCATCTCCCTCTCGATTTAAAAGTAGTTTGGAAAAGAACACTCGACCACACCCGAGCCCTCCTCCCTCCCCCCACCCCCACCCCCTTCCATCCCTCAGCTTTTACCAAATATCAGCCGTATTTGTTTTACCTGTTTCAATTCATGCTGATGCCTGGGCATGTTTTCTCCCTTCTCCCACTGAAGGAGGTGGACCCCCCAGACCTCACCTCACCTCTCTGGGAACCCCCCTTCTCTTTTAATTGATCCGGCTCTACACACACACACACACACACACACACACACACACACACACACACACACACACACACACACACACACCGCTCAAATCTCACCTGCACCTCTGTCTAGGGGATTCTCTTGTGTTGTCGGCTCTGGTCCTGGTGGAGGTCTCTGCGGGCGGCAGTGCTCCCTCCTCCCAGCGGTTCTCTTCCCCTGGCGATGTCCTCTCGTTTCTGGTGCCTGTTGCTCTTCGTAGCGGTCGCCCTTGTTCCCCGTCTGGAATAAAAATCCCTGCATGATTTCTTTTTCTCGCTCATATTCTATCGTTTAAAGCAATCGTGGAAACGTACAATTTTTGTTGCACCAGTGTACCGAACATGAGAAGCTGGGTGGTTTTTTCGTTCTTCTTCTTGTCCTAAATGTTATCTGTTTTTGCCTGATGAAGACCCAAGAGGTCGAAATGCATTGTGTTTTGTCCTGTACTTTGTTGGTCTATGTCCCTGACAGGAACTAACCCCCTCTTTTTTCTAACTTTTGCTTCATTTTCCACCCTCAGTCACTCCGTTTTGAAACCTGTTTATTGATCTTTCTGTCGAGAGCTTGTCTTCTCTTACGGGGAGCAAATGTGGATGTAGCCAATTCTTCATGGCTTTAGGCTTATTTGTGCGAGTTGTCTCCTAGTTTCTTTTTCAGAATAATCTGGTGTCTGGGGCAGAGTGGGATATAGACATGCGAGCATGTCGAATGTCTCTCCGCCTGTACAAAGTACCTTCAGGAGATCGCCCTCACACTGACGTCACAAAGTCTGATCAGCCTCTACAGAGGGGTTCCGTATCAAATGGTTAGAGCATTTGCCCGCAGAGGCGACGGCTGTGAGTTCGAACCACACATGGGGTCGGATTTTTTTCGGCTCGAAAACCCTCTCTGTAGGCAGCAGTAAACAGGTACCCGGTTCATTTTAGAGAAGGTTAGAGACGGTGAAAGAGCAAAGATAGGCCCCGCCTTCCAACATGCCATGCCATAGACATGGTGAATCTCTGGCAGTTCACTGGCCCTATGGTCGAAAGTCTATGAGAACTTTAGACCTTTTAATGGCACAGTGCGGTGGTTAGTGTCGGGAGTCGAGGGCTGGGCTGTCGTAGGTTCGAGTCCCGTCAGAGGCGTTATCCCCCCCCCCCCCCCCCCCCCCACACACACACACACACACACACACGCCCTGGCCGGATTTAGTCTAAAGTGAGCGTGTTATTTTTTTTTGTTATCTCAAACAGAAAGACACGTCCAGAGTCCCATTTCATTCACTTAATGGATAACTGTACTGAAACCTAGCAAGACACTTGGATGCTCAAAAGGGAATCTGTGATCTGAAATAGAGACAATTTGACCCAAACATTTAGATTTGTTCTTTTTGCTTGTTTGTGGATGTAGGTTTCTTTTTAACAACTTGTTCAGGGTAGACCAAGTACTGGCAAAACATTTAAACAGTCACGGTCAGTTAGCAGTCAAGTATTTATTCCCAGTTCTCTCTCAAGCTCCTTTTTTTTTTTTGGGGGGGGGGGGGGGGGATCAAACCAAACAGGAATATGCTAAATGCGTACATGACAGCTTGAGGCAAACAAATGTTTATGACTTTATTTGGGGGACTCAGCTACCACACTGTCTGATGCTAGCAGGTCGGCCTGCTCCACTGGTCTGCAACTTGTCAAAATGGAAAAACTCGGAGCTTGACAATTAAAATCCTTCTTTTACAAAAAAGGGAAGGGGGGTTGGGTGGGAGGCTAATATCTATATTCACCGTTTTTTCTTTATATAGGTTAGATTTATTGTTCACATCCCCCCCCCCCCCCCCCCCCCCCCCCCCACAAAAAGTGACAAGGTCATATGACTGTGCTCACAATACGGACGGAGGGAAGGAAAAAATCCTTTTATGTTTGAAATAGGAAACCGTTAAGAGAGTATGGGAGAGGAGGGTTTCCTTTCCTATCCCTCTCCATACAAGTTGTGTGTGTGTGTGTGGGGGGGGGGGGGGGGGGCGTTAAAAAATCAAGGTCAGCATTGATGCAGTAAAACTTTGAGGATGCTTTGAATTGGCAAGGGAACGTACGCCATTACCTTTTCATTTCACCAAAATATGCTTTAATATTTGACGGAAAACTTTAACGTAAAAAGGGTGTTAAAGTAAATTTTACAGGTGTCCAGGCGGGTGGAGAGAGTGCGACCGAGAGAGAGAGAGAGAGAGAGAGAGAGAGAGAGAGAGAGAGAGAGAGAGAGAGGTGGGGGAGGGGGGAAGGAGAGACAGACAGACAGCAGGCAGGGACAGACGAACAAATGAACGGATGGGCGGGACGGTCAGACAGACACAGAGACAGGGGGAATGAAAATGGGAATATAAGAAAAAATGTATAAAACGCATTGGACACAGAAATTTACAGACACCAAGCAGTGAAGTGTGTGTGTGTGTGTGTGTGTGTGTGTGTGTGTGTGTGTGTGTGTGTGTGTGTGTGTGTGTGTGTTGTGTGTGTGTGAGGAGTGAGAGAGAGAGAGAGAGAGAGAGAGAGAGAAGAGAGAGAGAGAGAGAGAGAGAGAGAGAGAGAGAGAGAACGAGTAAATGCCGAGACTAGCTCAACCGCCCCTCAAACGGATTTTCCGTTTTCGGGGCGGCCGCCCTAGTCCCGGCATTTACTCGTTCTCTAATTAGTAAACTCCTTACAAACATATATACTGTGTAGGATTATCTGTTTTTAATACTAATTTACAAAACTTTTCAGATTTCAGTTTTTGCTTAATCCTTTGTTTTTCTTGATCGTTTTCAATAACATCATTTTCACGCATACATTCATCAAATGCGTC
>CM065744.1:42864182-42876682 GCA_033310375.1 Conus canariensis
TTGAGGAGACAGCCCTTCCGCCTAAAGGCGCGTTCTTTAGTAGTCTTAGAGGAAAGGACATCAGTGATTCTGATTATTCTTATGCTCAAGAAGCGTGGCAAAAATTAGACTCTAAAACAATGGGAGATTACCATGACTCCTATTTAATGGCGGATACTTGTTTGTTAGCAGATGTCTTTGAAAATTACAGAAAGACCTGCATGAAACATTATAGTCTAGATCCTGCGCATTATATTTCTGCGCCTGGGATGAGTTGGGATTCCTTTTTAAAATTTACTGGTGTACAGATTGACCTGTTGTCTGACCTACCAATGCTTCAGATGATTGAAAACGGATTGCGTGGCAGAATTAGTATGGCGTCTCACCATTACTGTAAAGCAAACAACAAATACCTAGACAACTATGATCCAAGTAGGAAGTCTAACTATCTTATGTATTTAGATGCAAACAATCTGTATGGATGGGCTATGAGTCAATCACTTCCATTACGTAACTTTAAAATGTACACAGGACTCAAAGACATTCAAAAGTTTTTAAAATGGCTTCAGAGTCTAGAAGCTGATCAACAACAGGGCTTTATTCTAGAAGTTGATTTAGAATATCCTCATGAACTCCATGACCTGCATAATGACTATCCATTAGCGGCAGAAACCCTAAAAGTGTCAATGACAGAACCGCCTAAACTTGTGCCTAATCTTCGTGACAAAAAAAATTATGTCTGTCATTACAGACTTCTCCAATTTTATTTAAGACATGGTTTAAAGTTAACAGCAGTTCATCGTATAATTGCATTTGATCAAGAACAGTTCATGAAACCATACATCATGAAGAACACTGATCTCAGAACTAAATCCGCAGATGCTTCAGAAAAAGACTTTTTTAAGTTGATGAACAACAGCTGTTTTGGAAAGACTATGGAAAATCCGCACAAGCGCAAAGATGTCAGATTGGTCACTAGAGAAAACGATGCAATTAAGCTGGTGTCAAAACCAAATTATCAAGACTTCAGAAGATTTCATGATCAGCTTTTTGGAATAATGATGAAAAAAAAGAAAGTCAAATTGGACAAACCTGTTTTTATTGGGTTTACTGTTTTAGAGCTGTCGAAGCTTTTGATGTTAGAATTTCTTTACGACTACTTTAAACCCTTGTATCCAGAGTCCAGAGTTCTGTACACAGATACAGATTCTTTTGTAATCGACATCCCTACTGAAGATTTTTACAAAGACATGGAATTAGAAGTAGCAAAAGAGCATGCGGGATGGTACGACACATCTGATTACCCTAAAGATTCACCTTTGCATTCAGTTATTAATAAAAAGGTTTTGGGAAAGATGAAGGATGAATTATCTGGAGGTGTGATCAAGGAGTTTATTGGTTTAAGGTCGAAAATGTACAGTCTTTCAAGCCAAAAAAAAGTTGTCAAAAAAGCAAAGGGAATATCTCGTAGTGTTGTGCAATCTAGCATATCACATGACAACTACAAGGAAGCATTGTTCAAAAAAAAGACTTTTCATCATGACAATTACAAACTACGATCTAATCTGCATGAGATTAACACAACAGTTGTAACAAAACGGTCTCTTGACAGCACTAACACAAAAAGAGTATTTGTTAATCCAGAGTATTCATATGCAATTGGGCACTGGAGAATAGTATAATCATATGTCTTCATGGAGTTTCTGTTTGGTCAAGTGTTATCAGAAGCTCAACTATATCATTATCCAGTATAGCCAAATCATTATTATTCTCATTCATTACTGCTAAATGTGCTTCAATTTTTTTTATCATTTCAAGATTTTGATTTTTCCATATCAAAATATCAGAATCTAGGGATTGGGGTAGTAACGATTGTCTGGCATAAGATTGTCAATGTTCTTAAATATTTTTTTGATAATAATATTATAAGCAGATAATTGACGTATTAATTTTTTTTTCTTTTGAGCTTCCATTTTAAACTCAAATGTATTTGCCTAAATTAACTAAGCGACTGGAACTGTGTCTGGTGGGATTATCTGCAGTTCTTCCTTCACAAAAGATCTTCGGGGGGCTGGTCGTTTTGTTCTGTCATTTTCTCGTAAATAATACACTGGCGGATTCATTTTCACAATTTTTTTTATCTCATATGGATCAACACTCCAAACTGGATCTGTTGCCCTGATGCGAGTGTCCCCTTCCGCTTCTCCCGGTGAATAAAGGTATCTCACTTTTAAACCAAATGGTAATAGTTTACTGGATGAGTCTTCAATAGCAACATTTATTGTTTGTTTTCTGATTGCTTGTACTGGTTTTAGCCCTTTAAATTCTTCATTATTCATTGCGCGCAAAACTGAGGGCAGTCTTTTTACCCATTCTGTGTTGCGAGAATTGTCAATCAGCTCTCTGTGATACTGGTAGGAGAAAAGTCTTTCAGATAACTGTTTGTTAAAGTTTTCAACCAAACCCTGTGATCTGTGAACACCCGGAATGCCTCTTTTAATGGTAACTCTATGTTTTAACAATAATTGATTCACTTGACCTTTAAATTCTTTTCCGTCATCGACTTGAATCATGCGAGGATAAGTTAAGGGTCCTCGTTGGTATATCAGCTGTATAGCAACAGCAACAGCAGAAGCACTCTTTTGTGTTAATGGTTCCGCATCTTTGTATCTTGAAGCTATATCAATGACTGTAAGTGCGTACTTAAATCTTTTTCGTCTAGTAATATCATGGGGTAAATATAGAAGGTCCATTTGATGGGTGTCGTTTGGCGTTGTATTCACAAAGTGCGGTCTCTGTAGTTTTTTAGGCGCTGGTAGATAAATTTGCCAGATCGCTTGTTTAGATAACCATTCCTTTGCTGTTTGTTCACTAACTCCCGCTGCTTGGCTTAGCTTTTTAATTGCAGTGATTCCCTTCCAATATCCTTTTGGCGAATAATAGATCTTGTTCATTTTTTATTCAGCCAATATTATGTGCAACAAAATACACAACGGTCATACCAAAGGCAATAAACAATATTTCTTGCATCTTTTGTTTTTCTGATGGTTGATAAAAGTCACTGAATTTTGGTGGGGGCAATGTCTCGATTGGTTTGCCTGTTACTAGATAATATTCTTTTATTGCCTGATCAACATCTTTAAATGTGTAAGCTGCATGTCCCTGTTCTTTAAGTTTGTCATTAATAAAATCTAACTGCTTAATTCTCTGCTTTTCATAGTAATCTTGTGCTGCAGCTAGTTGCTCCATAGCTTTGTTATGTCTTTTTCTCTCGTCGCCATCCCGTAGTTTACTAAATGCGTAATTACTTCCGCTAAAAGCAAGCGCATTAACCACTGCGCCGCCTATCATCATTACGAGTGAAGCCATTTTTATAAATGTATTTTTCATTTTTACATATTTATATTTTCTGGAATTATTCCTTGCTTAACTAGAAAGTCTTTAGTGGCAAATGAAGCTGTAATGACAGCAATCAACTTTGCTGAGTCTTCAAAATCTAGCTTGCCAAGATCTGCTGGTTTTATTCTTAACAAGCTTTTACCAAGCATTGTGTATCCTACACTTAGACCTCCAATAACAGCAGAATGGTATATGAGGTTGGCAACAGTTTTTTCGGTGCTCATTTTTTAAAAATAAAATAATATTTATTATTAATAAAACATGAACTGCGATGATTTACTTCCTGAACTTATGATTACAAATAATCAAGTTGATGACCAAGCTATTATGCGCCAAAAGGAAAGGCTGTATTCTTTGGCGGCGTGTGGAAAAACAAAACAGTACCTCGGAAATGAATTCAGCATAGAACAGATTCAACAGATGTCGCGCAAGACATTGTAAAGTATCACAACAGGTATGAAGCGCAACTGGGGTCAAGAATGGTCAAAAGTGTCGGACAAACTGTTCTTAGTTTGTACACTAAACTAGTTAGTAGATTTGCGCCCATTGATTCTGAACAAGATTTTATGTATGATTTAACGCAGGATCCAGTTTTAACAAAGTCATTAGAGTCTCTAGGATGTGATCTATATTACAGATTTGGAACATTATTGTCGCCAGTAATTATGGGGTTAATTACGTTTAATCATATAGATTTTATTTCCCTTAAAAATGACCGAGCAGAAAACGTTGATGGAGAAAGTGACCCGTGAAAAGAATCCTGGGCGCGTTGAAGCAGGGAAAAAATTAGCAGAGTGGAACAAAAAAAGAAAATTAGAGTTACAACATATAACTCATAATGAAAAAACACCAGTTGTTTCAGAGCCACAACAAGAACAAGTTGTTTCAAGTCCCGCAATATCATCATGGATTATTTGGATTAAAAGAGTTGGCATTTTTGGCGTCATTGCTGTTGGTGGGGGTGGTTATTACGTTTATAAAACATATAAAGAAAGACAGCAAAAACCAAAGCAGCCCAAAAAATCACAGCCACTAAATACAAAATCTGAACAAAAAAGAATACCAGAACTGCCAACAACAAAATCTCATTTTGATCCATTTGATATGCAGTAATATTTCAAGAACTTAATAAATAATTATAAGTGACTTGAATAAGAACTTGATAACGACTTGATGACGACTTGATGAAAACTTAAATAAGAACTTGATAAGAACTTGATGACGACTTGATAAGAACTTAATGACGACTTGATTAAGAACTAGATTAAGAATTTGGGGTAACTTGATTAAGAACTTGGGGTGACTTAATTAAGGACTTGGGGAAACTTAATTAAGGACTTGGGGTGACTTAATTAAGAACTTAATTAAGGACTTAGGGTGACTTAATTAAGGACTTGGGGTGACTTAATTAAGGACTTGGGGTGACTTAATTAAGGACTTGGGGTGAAAAGTGGAACTGGTAGGACCACTTGTCATTTGATATGTCAGCCACTTGCTTTGTGACTGAACAGGATGTGCCTGGGCGCTGAGCAGTGATTCGTTGTCGGGCTGGCCTGCAACTACTAGTTAAGCGCGATGAAGAACAGAGAAAGAGGCAGCTCACGCTATAGCAAAGAACGTGTTAGCGCACGCCCGCTGTGCGGACAGACCTATCATTTGGTGAATAGTTGACCGGCCTTCCCTGACTGACTCAACACTTTAAACATTGCTGTTGTGTGCGCGCTGCTGTGTGTGTGTGTGTGTGTGTGTGTGTGTGTGTGTGTGTAAATATGTGGCCTACTTGTAATGGCTCAAAGTACTGGACTATCGCAAGAAGTGGATTCTATAACTATTAGTGACGAGGAGGAGATACAGATTGATGCAGAAGAAGTCACAAATAGTGCTATTGAAAGAAATAATCAATTAATTCAAAACCAGATAGACTACCATTCTGCTTGTGCTCAGTACTGGAAAGATTTTCAACACATTTATAACACATCTGGTGAGAGAGCAGCAAAAGAATTTGAAAAAGAAAAAAAGAAAAAATTACCAAAACGCCCGGGCCAGTTTCAATTCAATAAAAAAAGACAAACATGTAACAAATATAAAAGTCTACATTCTTTGTCCGGTAAAGATTTGTTAAACAGACTAAAATATCACAAAACAGAAAAACGCTTAAGAATTGTTGAACGCTTATCCCGGACTTTGATGAAAACAAAAACGCTGAAGAAATAGAAAGAATTCTAACTGAAGGCCAAACTACACTTGACTTAATAAATAACCACGGCCTTCAACAGTATCTAGATTATGGAAAATGGCTGCGAAGGTTGTTTACACTAAACAGAGGAAATTTCAAAAAAATTGTTACAAGTCATTTGAAGTACTCCCTTCGTTGGATTAATAAACTAAGAAAGACGACAGAACTCTTTGAAAAATATCCGGAACTCTCAAATCTGACAATTTCTATTACACAAGCCATCTCGTTGATGCCAAAGATACATGCTGCTCTAAAAACCCACGCCGGTGTGGCAGCTGACTGGATGTGAAGAAGGTATGTACATTGTCAACTAACTGACTGTGTGCTGTGTTCTGTGTAAACAAAGGCCTCTTGTCTGTGTTAAGTCGTAAACCCCACACACCAACAAACCGACACGCACACTGAAATCGGCGAAGTGGTGGCTTCCCATTCGAGAATGTTCAAGAACATTTGCTGATGCAATAATGTTGCAAGTTGACCTGGCCAAAGCGCGCCGCGAGCCCGGTGAGAGAAGAAACGCAGTAGGCGCGCGAGGCGTGTTTTATTGATTTTTTGGTCAGAACATAGGGAGACTCACAGTTTGTAAACAGGACGCTCGGCCTGCTGACTTACTGCGTCGTTATAATTGTGTTGTCTTGGTCTTGCAAAAAAGATGACAGTCAACCGACTGGTAATACAGACTGTTTGGGGGAACGCAGACACTATTTATTATAGATGACTGTTCGGCCGAAACTGGCTTTCAGTGGAAGACATGCTGGGATAAGTGTATGGATTTTATGTCAAAAATATAACTCAGTTTTAAAAGACTTTAGAGAGCAATTAAAGACAGTGGTTTTATTCCACATGAAAGATAGAGATGCATTTGATGAATGTATGAAAGAAAACGATGTTATTGAAAACGATCAAGAAAAACGAAGGATTAAGCAAAAACTGAAGTCTCAAAAGTTTTCTAAATTAGTATTAAAAACAGATAATCCTACACATTATGTATGTTTGTAAAGTGTTTACTATTAGAGAACTATAAAATAGGCATTCTGGGTAAGCCGGCGGAGCAACAGCGGAGCCGGGTGAGCCAGAATGCCTGTTTTATAGTTCTCTCTGTGTGAATGAGATCGGTGACAATAGTTATGTGAAAGAAACTTCCAGAATAGTTGACTGTTTGACAACGAATGTACTAGATGTCAACAGAGACTCTGCATCAGTAACAAACTCCACGACTAGAACTGACATAGCGACTGTGACTATCCCTGTGACTATAGTTGATACTACGACAACGACTGGGGCAATACATGGCGGTGAATGTGTGGCAAGATATTTAGATGAAACGAAAAGTATGACTGACTGTATGAATTATTCACACACGTCTTTTACATCGAGCGTCAATGATCATGAAGTGGACAATGTGTGTCGTCGTGTTCAATGTGACAGCAGTTCGTGCAGCGAAACAAACGAGTTAAGCCATGTCGGTCAAAGTGCACGTGGTGTAAAAAATATCAACAAGCTTGTAAATAGTGTGTCATTCCTTCACTGGAATATATGTGGCTTATTTAAAAAATTAGATAATATTGATTTTATTCAGTTTATTTCTACCTTTGATTTTGTTTGTTTAGTGGAAACTTTTGCTGAGTCGTTTCATTCAAACCTTTTTCATGACCATGAATTACTTGTAAAACCGGCCGTAAAATTTACTAAACAGGGACGGTGCTCAGGAGGACTGGTTTGCATGATACGTAAAAGTCTTGTCCCTTACGTGCACCAAGTGAATTGTGACAGTCTGTATACCATGTTATTCAGATTTGATAAAGACGGTTTTTGCTTTGATAAGACTGTCCTACTTGTATGTACATATGTACCTCCAGAAAATGCACCCTTCTATGCTTTAAATGGATTTGATAATGGAATTGGAATGTTGGAAGATTGTATTGTTAATAAGTTGTTGTCCTTTCATGATACTGAGTTACTGTTCTGTGGTGACATGAATGCAAGAACTTCAAATATTTCTCCAGAAACTGTATACGATTGTGATCTATATACTAACTTTAAGGAAACAGATAGTAAATATCAAAGATGTTCTCAAGACAAGGTATTGAATCTGTATGGGAAAAAACTGATGGGCATGTGCACTGTATTGGGATTGACAATTTTAAATGGGATATGTAATGGCGATCTCGAAGGTCGATTCACATACGTTTCGGATGTAGGGAGCAGTGTAAATGACTATTTTTTAGCATCAGTAGAATTTTTTGAACTAATGTGTAATCAAATGACTCTGAATGTGATGGAAAGATATGAGTCTGACCATTTACCACTAGCACTGCGCATTGGAATGCAAAATAATCAGTCACATGACATTTTTGTTCGTAATATAGATGGTAATCAGTTTATTGTTAGATATTGCTGGAACCAAGACTTCAGTCAACAATTTTATTCATCAATGAATTCACCAAATGTTCTAGAAAAGTTAAATGTCGCTGAAAATCTTATTTCTGCTTACGTAAACGAAGCAATAAATTTGTTTAACACAACTGTCAAAGAGCAAGCAGAAATTATGAGGAAAACTATACCAACAAACAAGAATGTTATACAGAATTGGTTTGATCAAGAATGCAGAGTAGCAAAAAGTAAACTTCGTAGATTATTCAGAATTTTTCTAAAAACAATGGACAAAATATAACAGAGTAGTGTTCTGCATTGCGAGAAGGGAATATAAAAATTTAAATGAAAGAAAACAGAAAGAATATAATGATTCCCTTTTGAATGATCTTTTGTCTTCGGCCAAAAATCAGCAGTTATTCTGGAATACTGTACACAAGATTTCTAAAAAGAAAATTCGACTTGCAAATAACATTCCGGTGCAGGATTGGTTCCTACACTTTAAAAATCTTTTGGATAAGGACGATGTGGAGTCCATTGAAACTGACAATGCGTTGAGTAATGAAGAATATACTTTCGACAGACCAATATCCAGGGAGGAAATATCATCAGCTATTAAGAAATTAAGGAATGGTAAAACTGCCGGACCTGATGGCCTAATTGGGGATTTTTTTAAGAATTCTGGTGAGACTGTTTTAAGTTTTATAGTTAAATTGTTTAATCATTCATTTGATACAGGGATTTATCCTGAAGATTGGAAAGAATCCATAATATTACCGTTATTTAAGAAAGGGGAGGTAAACGATGTAAATAATTATAGAGGCCTTTCTTTGTGCAATGTATGTAGTAAACTTTATAGTTCAGTTATTAATAATAGACTTCATGAATGGGTATCTCAGAATGGTATAACTGGTGAACATCAAGCAGGATTTAAAAAAGGCTATTCTACCATTGATCATATGTTTAGTTTACTAGCTGCAGTTCAAAAACAATTTGTAAATAACAAGAAGCTGTATGTGGCGTTTGTAGATTTTGAAAAAGCTTTTGATTCAATTTCACGGAATATATTGTGGCCTATTTTGTTAAAAAATGGAATTAAAGGTAAGTTGCATCGTTGCGTAAAGAGCATGTATAAAGAGGTAAAAGCAAGAATTAGAGCTGGAGCAAAATTATCAGATTTTGTTAAGTGTACAAGAGGGGTTAAGCAAGGGGATGTTTGTAGTCCAGTTTTATTCTCTCTGTTCATAAATGAATTGGATTTGGAGATTATTCAAAATGGACGACATGGTGTTACTTTTGATCTCTTGGAACTGTTTGTATTACTTTTTGCTGACGACATTATTTTACTGTCTACAACTGTTGTTGGTCTGCAAAGGCAACTGAACAGCTTGCATACAGCTGCTACTACTTTAGAATTAAGAGTAAATATGAATAAGACCAATATCATTGTGTTTCGTAAAGGTGGATATTTGGCACGTAATGAAAAATGGACCTATGGGGGTGAATTCATTGGTGTAGTCAACGCATACAAAGATCTTGGATTTTATTTTACTACCAGACTAAGTTTCACTTTTGGGTGTCAAGATATAGCAAATAGGGCAAGGAGAGCAGTCACAATTATTCTTCATATTTTATATAAATTGAATAGTAGGGCATTTTCTGTTTTTTCGAAGTTATTCGATTCGCAGGTGCAGCCAATCTTACAATATGGGGCTGAAATTTGGGCTCTCGAGAAAAATGTTGAAATGGAGAATGTTCATTTGTATGCAATGAAAAGATTTTTGAATGTAGACAATCGAACACCAAATGATTTAGTTTATGGTGAACTCGGAAGGTATCCAATTTATATCAATTATGTTTTTAGATGTATTAAGTATTGGCTGAAAATAACCAGAATGGAGGAAAGTAAGATACCATTCAAAGCTTATAAGACATTACGACAGTTGGATGGTAATGGCAAGAAGACATGGGCTTCCAATGTTCGTCAGTGCTTAAATTCTTATGGCTTTGCTTATGTTTGGGACAACCAGGGCGTTGAAAGTATATCGGGATTTTTGAAATGTTTTAAACAAAGAATGATCGATTGCAGATGGCAAGATTGGCATGACCATATCTATAGCAGTGACAGATTTGCACAATACAGACTCTTTAAAACAGCACATGTGGTTGAACCATACATTGAAATGAATATAAATAGGTATGTTAAGAGTGCATTGAGTAAGTTTAGATTTGGTATCTCTGACATTGCTTGCCATCGGTTTAGATACAGTGTTCTGAAAGATAAGGAATTGATGTGTCGCTTGTGTAATCAGGCAAAGGAAGATGAAATACATTTTTTACTTTGCTGTCCTGCACTCAGTGACCTTAGAGCTAAATTTGTTAAGGCCAAGTATTATTGTGACCCCTGTAGTTTTAGAGTCAACTTGTTGTTAGCAACAAGAAATGAAAATGACCTTTTCGATCTTGCTATGTACATTTATGAAGCGCAAAAGCGAATACGAACAGTCTATTCATAATAGTTTGCGTAGTGCATATACGTGTAATAGCTTTTTCTTTCCATTTTCTTACTGAGAATTCTTCTTGTGTGTTGTATTACGGGTGTCACCCCTTCAGTATGGGCTATGGCCTTTATCTGAATAAATCATTCGCATTCGCATTCGCATTCTCTCTCGTCTGTGTATGTGTGTGTGTGTGTGTGTGTGTGTGTGTGTGTGTGTTGTGTGCGTACGTGCGTGCGTGCGTGCGTGCGTGCGTGTGCGTGCCTGTGTGTGGTGGTGTGTGTGTGTGTGTTGTGTGTGTGCGTGCGCGCGCGTCGCGCGTGCGTGTGTGCGTGTTCTGTGGGCTTGTGCCAACATGCTGCTACACGCATGTGAGCGATATATCTGTGTGCATATATCTGTGAACGTATGCACGCTGTGTATTGGGCGTACATGTGTGCGCGCGCGTGCGTGCGTAGGTGCCTGCGTCCGAGCGTGTGTGCATGCGTGCGTAAGTGTGTAAGTGCTCGCGCACGTGTGTGTGTGTGTGTGTGTGTGTGTGTGTGTGTGTGTTGTGTGTGTGTGTGTGTGTTTTGAGTGTGTGTGTGTGTGTGTGTGTGTGTGTGTGTGTGTGTGTGTGTGTTGTGAGTGTGGTTGCGCGCGCGCTCGTGAGCAAAAGTGTGCGCTTGAGAGTACGCAAAGACACACCTACATAAACGAACAAACGGCCATGCATACATACCCACTTCTCTAAACTCTACACTGTACACACTTGCAGCACTTCACTGATGCATACCTACACATAGACAAGACAGACGCGGAGATAGACAGATAGATAGATAGATAGATAGATAGATAGATAGATAGATATATAGACAGACAGATATATACATATATACATACATACACACACACATACATACATACATACATACATACATACATACATACATACATACATACATACATACATACATACATACACATACATACATACATACATACATACATACATACATACATACATACATACATACATACATACATACATACATCATACATACATACATATGGGAATATACAGACAGATAAGCATGACACGACACAGCACAGTTGAACAAACCTTGGGTCATGTTCGCTTACCCAGTACAGAGCAGTTCATCAATACACGGTCACGTTCTTCTCCATGTGGTGTTTTCTTTTGACCAGTGGCTAACATGAAAACCGCTGTTCATTTCCTCATAACTTGCCGCACAGTTTTACCTTCAGAGAGGCGCTGATGACGTTTACAGTTTTACCTTCAGAGAGGCGCTGATGATGTTTACAGTTTTACCTTCAGAGAGGCGCTGATGACGTTTACAGTTTTACCTTCAGAGAGGCGCTGATGACGTTTACAGTTTTACCTTCAGAGAGGCGCTGATGATGTTTACAGTTTTACCTTCAGAGAGGCGCTGATGATGTTTACAGTTTTACCTTCAGAGAGGCGCTGATGATGTTTACAGTTTTACCTTCAGAGAGGCGCTGATGATGTTTACAGTTTTACCTTCAGAGAGGCGCTGATGATGTTTACAGTTTTACCTTCAGAGAGGCGCTGATGATGTTTACAGTTTTACCTTCAGAGAGGCGCTGATGATGTTTACAGTTTTACCTTCAGAGAGGCGCTGATAACGTTTACAGTTTTACCTTCAGAGAGGCGCTGATGATGTTTACAGTCTTCAGAAACAAGTTGAACAATGGTGCCGGCATTTCCTATGTCATAATCTATGTGTCTTTGAAGAGGGCAATGATACTGCAAACGTTGTTTATGGCTTGCTTCCCAGGAGTGGTTTTTAAATTGTCAGACCGTTAAAAAATGCTGAAGTAATAGAGCATTGGAAATGCTCGCAAAACATGGTGTAGCACCAGCAAAAGTTGCCTTTACGAGCTCCGTTTGAAAGATTGTGAATGGTATCAGTGCCCATGGTGCTCCATTGTTTCACCTAACCATTGAGCAAGGACAGTATTCCATTTATTATACATTTCAGAGAGAGAGAGAG
>CM065744.1:42881682-42894182 GCA_033310375.1 Conus canariensis
CGCTATGACTGTTGCCACTCAACCATGCTGTTTAAGAATCCTCTGTTCCACTCTCCTTTCTCCCATACTACAAATGCTATTGCCATATTTTCACCAAAAGTGGTAGTAATCCTGTCTTTATTTATTAACTATTTTTTCAATAGCTTGATCATCATCATTACCATAAATGATATGATTATCATCATTACTACCTTGACTCACAAATCATCTCTCCCACCCACCCACCCCTCCCCCTCCTTAGTATTAGGATTAGTATTAGTATCTACCGGTATCTGACCAGGTGTTATGATATGTTAGTGAGTTTCCTCCCATTTGGAGATTGTCTCCCCTTTGGAGACTATAAGCTTGCTGAAGGCTCATTTTGAGAAGCATTTATTATTCCCCATTCACCCACTCAAGCACATACTCTTACTTAGGCAGAATTATCTACCACTGCAGATGTGAATGCTTATCTTCCCCTGTTTCTTCAATCTAAGACATAACAGCAAGCTTTGCTTATAAACAAGTATTCCGTGCAGTCATTGCAACACCAAACTGCTCTGTAAATTGCTGGAATAGTGCTCAGTTACGTATCCTTGGAATTTATTAGTTTATTCTAATTCAGTCCCTTGTGGATTCATTCCAAGAACTGGCCCACAGCACGTGTGTCTTAAGAGGCTATCACTTTATATGCTCTACATTTCACAAGACAATAGAGCTTGTTTTGCTGTTTCATGATTTTCCTTTGCTTCTTAGGTGGCACCTTTGGTTGTCATTTTGAAAACTCAACAAGCATACTATGGTATTGCACACCAGCCTTTTCTGGGATAGCATTCTGCTTAAAACGGAAAAGGTAGAGGCGTCAAGTTAGCACTTTCCGAGGTCACTGAGAGAAACAATCAGGTTTCGAAACATCGGTATCTGACCAGGCGTTATAATATGTTAGTGAGTTTCCTCCTCTTTGGAGATTGTCTCCTTCTTCGAGACTATAAGCTTGCTGATGGCTCATTTTGAGAAGCATTTATTATTCCCCGTTTACCCACTCAAAGCACATACTGTTACTTAGGCAGAATTATCTACCACTGCAGATAGGAATGTTTATCTCCCCCGATTTCTTCAGTCTAAGACATAAGAGCAAGCTTTGTTTGTAACTGAATATTTCTTGCAGTCATTGCAAATCCAAACTGCTCTGTAAATTGCTGGAATGGTGCTGTTACTTATCAATGGAATTTATTAGTTTATTGTGTTTCAGACCCTTGCAGATTCATTCCAAGAACTGGCCCTCAGCACGTGTGTCTTAAGAGGTTATGTTTGTTTTATATTTTCTACTTTTCACAAGAAAATGTAGCTTGTTTTGGTGTTTCATAATTTTCTCTTGTTTCTTATGTGGCACCTTTGGTTGTTTTTTTTGAAAACTCAACAAACATACTACGTTGTTGCACACCAACCTTTTTCTGGGATAGCATTCTGCTTAAAACTGAAAAGGCAGAGGGGTCAAGTTACCACTTTATGGGGTCACTGAGGAGAAACAATCAGGTTTCAAAATACTGGTAAGTGACCAGGAGTTATAATAATTTATGTTAGCAAGTTTCCTCCCATTTGGAGGTTGTCTCCCCCTTGGAGACTATAAGCTTGCTGAAGGCTCATTTTGAGAAGCGTTTATCATTCTCCATTCGCCCACTCAAGCACATACTATTAGTTAGGCAGAATTAGCTACCACTGCAGATATGAATGCTTTATCTCCCCCTATTTCTTCAATCAAGACATAAGAGCAAGCTTTGTTTATAATTGAATATTTTTTTGCAGTCATTAAGTAAGTTGCTGGAATGGTGCTCAGTTACTTATCCTTGGAATTTATTAGTTAATATATATATATATATATATATATATATATATTAGTAAAAATATGATTATTATGAATAATAGTAATAGTTCCTATACTGATACTAATGCTAATACTAATTCTAAGGGGGGGGGGGGGGGGGGGACAGAAATACAAAGATGTGATGGAAGGTATACATTATGGGAAGGATGGAATCTAATAGTTATATATGAATGATAAAGGTGTTAAGTAATATTGTTAATATCAGGTGATTATGTCACTGGCTTCATTGTAAAACATTTTAATTATTTTCTTTTTACACATGTCAATACCCCTGATTTATGGAAAGAATCTCTTATGTTTCCATTGTTTAAAGAAAAAGCAACATTAACGATCCAAAGAATTACACAGGAATTTCTCTTTTAGACATAAACAGCAAAATAGTTCTATAATTAATTCAAGATTACAGGAATGGGTCGAGCGGAACAATATCACTGGTGAATTTCAAGCAGGATTTAAACGAAATTAGTCTATAACCGACCATAAATTTACATTGTTAGCAGTCATTTAAAATCAATTTTCATTAAATAGAAAAATGCATGCAGCTTTCATTGATTTCGACAAAGCGTTCTAAAAAAAAAAAAAAAAAAACTGTGGCCAATTTTGCTAAAGAATGGAATGAGAAGAAAAATTTACAGATGTATTAGAAGTATATATATATATATATATATATATATATATATATATATATATATATATATATGTGATGTGTGTGTGTGTGTGTATGTATATATATAATGTTGTTAAAGCTCGAATTCGTTGTGGTACACATTACACATGTTATATTAATTGTACGAATGGTGTGAAAAAAAGTTGATATTTGTTGGCTTCTTCTGTTTTCTTTATTTATCAACAAACTTTCGCTTGAAATCATAAATGAGGGTAGAGATGGTGGCAGTTTCAATATGGCTATGAATGAATTATTTATTCTGTGTTTTCCGATGGCATTATATTATTATCAGAAACTGTGGTAGGGTTGCAGATGCAACTAAATAGTTTTCAAAGAGCTGCATGCCAGATACAACATACCATTAAATTAGAAAAAAAACAAACTAGCATTATGGTTTTTAGATAAGGATGATACCAAGCAAGCAGAGAGAAATGGTTTTAGGGCAACGTTAAGATGGATGTATTGAATTCATATCAATACCTTGGGGACTTGTTTTCCACAAGACTGAGTTTTAAGCTTGCATGCCAAGATTCAGCCAATAAAGGGAAACGAGCTGCAATTCGTATTATTTTGGGGGGGCTGGAATAGGTCAGTGGTAGAGCTCCAGACCTGTAATCCTGGGGTTGGGGGTTCAAATTTCCGCCGAGCTGTTTCGGTACAGGGGGAGTTTTCCCTTGGAGTTAACTTTGGTTCTGACTCCATTTCTCATACAGTCCTTCGAATGAGACTATAGACCGAGGTTCCGTGTGTGAACGCACGCATAACATGTTGCACACACGTAAAATTCCATTACTAACTTTCGGAAGGCCAAGGCCAGTTTGGCCGTTGGTATGGATGACACGTTACACATAGGATGTACCTTCCCTGAAGTTGTAAAATGGCTGCCTTAATGGCGGGATAAAAAAAAAAAAACACAGTCATACACACAAAATTCTACTCCCTTTGTTGGGCAGATGAGTTTGATACTTGTCTGTGTATACAGGGAGTGCCTGCAGGAGTATCAGCCTGCATACGCAGAGAAGAAGAAGAATTATCTATAAGTTGAATTAAATAATAATAACTTAGATATCTTCAAATCACAGATTCAGTTTATGCTTCTATATGGTGCTAAGATTTGGGGTTTAGAAGATGTTTCATCAGTGACAGAAAGTGTTCATTTGTTTGTTAAAGAAGTATCTAGGGGTACGTATCAAAACACTGAACGATCGTGTACATGGTGAACTGAATCGATTCCCCCTGCCTGTTAATTCTAGTGTCTCTTGTATTAGATACTAGTTGAAAATAACCCGAATGGACGCGAATAGACTGCCATCCAAAGCATATAACATGTTATTCTATTTGTCTAAGATTGGAAAAGGCCGCCATTGGACTTCGAAACTTTGTAATGTTTTGAATAGTTATGGTTTCAGTTTTGTATTGAAAAACCAAGGTGTAGGATGGATAACTTCTTTTTATAAGAGAGTTCAAACAAAGACTAATTAACCTAGTTTTCATGCTTATATTGGGATGGCAGTTTCATTCACATTTGTATCATATATTCATTGTCATTGATCACATCCTTTCAAATGGGGCTTTGGCCTTTTTGAATAAAATTCTGTTCTGTTCTGTGTGTGCGAGCGCACACAAAAACAGATTTCACTTCCAAATAAACGGTGAAATGCATTGCTCATACCATTCGTTTATCGAAATGCAGCCTCTTCTCACAGCCTGTTTAATTACATTTATCATTGTTTTAAACATCCCATGCTAATTTATAAATCTTTAGTGTAATAACATCTTTTTGAGTCATTGGCGAATGTTGCGTGTGCAGATTTACGCTTTCACAGTGCCATCAAATAAACTATTTAATGATCAATTGTCTCATGCGTTTCTCGTTGATTTATCACTAGTTTTATTCTTAACCTTCAATTTCAGGACAATGGTGGACTCTAGTCCGGCAGTTCTGACCTCACTGCTCTCTGACAGCTGGAATGAATCCACCACAGTGGACATGTCCACAGACACAGATGACGACTACCAGTTAATGGTTCTCTTTAATTCGATTCGAATTTACCTGCATAAGATATGTCCTGTTTTTATTCTACCTTTTGGAACCTTTGGAAACCTTATGATCCTCATTATCATGCTACGAATGAAATCAGAGGAGTCCTCCTTCAACATCTACTTCATAGGTATTGCTGTTCTGGATTTAATGACTCTCTATACAAGAGTGATCGATTTATGGTTGAGCCATTTCGATATTTGGATACTGAGATACCATGAAGCCATATGCAAGATCTTCGCCTGGATGTCTACAGGGTGTCCCACGATCAGCGGTTGGTATCTCGTCAGTATGTCAGTACACAGGGCAATGTCTGTAGTGTGGCCACATCGTGTCAACGTATTCTGTACTCATCGAGTGGTTCTATTGGTCATTATTGGAATCTCTGTCTTCGTTGCTGCCCTTTACTCACACTATTTGATTGGGGCTGTACTAGCTTACTTCCCTTCAGTCGATCAAAGTTTTTGTTTTTTGTCGCAAGACGACATTTATGTTCATTTTTTAGATATCTTCGTATACATAGAGCTCTCAGTATACAGTATTCTGCCATTCACTGTCTTGGCAGTGTCAAACAATGTTCTGGTGTGGAAACTTGCTGTGTCAGTCAAGGCAGCCGGCAGACAATTATCCCACGGGGATGTTGAGCAAGTTCAGGCCCGTGAAAAAGCAGCACGCTCTGTGACCTTGACTGTTATTGTTGTGTCCACCACTTTCCTCGTTCTGACTTTGCCCATATCTATAACTTTCATATTGTATTATTTTGAAATTGCATACACAACTGATACAGATTCTGAGTATTCTAAACGATATATGATCTACGCGATCTGTGACACACTGTCGTCCGCTAATAGTGCGGTGAATTTCTACCTGTATTGTTTGACTGGACGGCGGTTCAGAGAGGAGTTCATCAAGGTCATGTGTTGTGGAAGAAACACAAGACCACAGTCTGCCTCAAAGTGATGGGTAATGGCTACGACCAGTCCACACTTCAACCACAGTCACCTACTTTCTCTGTCGGCAACACCACTGACATCATCAAATCTTGAGTATGCTGATATGTCATGAATGAGTGAAGGAGCAACAGCACTGTGTTTACTCTCTCTCTCTCTCTCTCTCTCTCTCTCTCTCTCCTCTCTTGCGGGGGGGGGGGGGGGGGAGTTCGAGCAGTCAGACATTAACAAGCTCTGAAGTTTATTGTCCCTACAGTCAGTTATCGTCACTGTACAATCCTGTACTTTGACCTGTACTTCAGTCAGGCACCATGCCTTCAGGACCAGAAGTATTTGGAGCGAAATGTGTATCCTTCACCACCGTCTACATCTCTTTCATGGCGAAGCGAGTGAGGAAGAAAGCCGCCATTGCGATCGCCATGCTGACACCGCGATCGAGGACGGACGGTGCAACCCTTGGCCTGCTCCTCACCTTGATGTTTTGGGGCGGACTACTTCTACGCTGTGGCGATGTGGAGCAGAACCCCGGACCCAGGTCGGACAGCATGAAGCAGACCCGGCTCGGCAGCTCATCATGCAGCACCAGTGTGGACAAGGCTGGCGCTTCATCGGCAGACACTGGACAGACGACGCCCACTTCTCCTCAACAGCCCACCAGTGCTGACATCATGGGTATGAACTGTACATCTAAGAAAATGAACATTAAATTCGCCAACATGGAGAGGAGTGTAAAAGATTTTAAGGACCAGTTCGCTGCACTACATCATGGATTGAAGGATCTGAGGGAGGAGGTGGGATCTTTAAAAGAAGAGAATGATGTGCCAGCAAAAAAGAGTAGAAAGAAACTCGTGGAGAGCGTGGCAGCAGAGAGTCCTCAGAAGAGAAGCCCCCTTCAAGCAAGTGTTTCGGCCCTTATCTCCTGACACTCTAGGGGGGTTGGGCCACACCCGGTTCATGACTCCGGATGTCCCTCTGCTGCCCCTTTTTTTTCCCATCTTGGGACGAGCCATGGCTGGGATTCGAACCCATGACCCTCTGGACATGCTCATTTTCCACTTAATGACTCGCGCTTTAACCACTGAGCCACAGGGACACCTGATATTTGTAGGGAAATTAAGCCTTATGAAGTTCACTTTTGTTCCTCCTTGACCAGATCCAGCTTGAACACCCCTCTGCCGCTTCTGCCATTGCTTTCAGGGCTCTGGTTTTTTCCTTCCCTGCAACTGAGAGCTGTTTCACGAGGCTGTATGCAGACGTTCCTACAAACCCCCTAGCTCCAATTTCTGCAGTGACGACTTTGACCTGATAGCCTTCTCTCCTCAGGCTGTTTGCCAGATCAGCATACTTTTCAGTCTTGTAGATTTGAGCTGCCTCCATTCTGTTCTCATATGGCACCGTGAGCTCGATCATGATCAGCTGCTTGGTTGACTTAGAGTGGACTACTATGTCTGGTCTCATGCCACTCTTGCTGATGATCTCTGGGTGACTCTTCCATTCTGGGAGGTCTGCAGTGCACTCCCAGTCATCTGCCCCGTCCAGCAGACTCTGCCTTCATGTTTCGAGTGGCACTGTTGTTCTTGGCCATGATTTGCTGCCTCCTGCCGTGAAGAATGTTGCAGGTGCTTTTGGAGTCCTGATTTTCCCTTTTGTGGTGTTGGTACTAGCCCAGACTACTTGTACAATCTCTTTGAGCACTTGGTTGTGCCTCCATGTGTACCTTCCTTGAGCCAGGGCTACTTTACATGAGCTTAGGACATGCTCCACTGTTTGTTTTTCATGGCAGAGGGGGCATGCAGGATCGTCTGTTTTCCCCCACTTCACCAGGTTTGCATTTGAGGGCAGAAGGTCATATGCAGATCTGAGAATGAAGCTGATCCTGAGAGGGGCCATGTGCCAAATGTCATTCCAAGTGAGACTTCTTTGGAGTGCATTCTCCCACGTTGTCCATTGCCCTTGCTGGCTCTGCTGGACTGCTTTTTGGAGTCTTTTTTGGTCTTCTTCTTTTCTCATCTCCTGAATCATCATGTCTCTTTTGGCTTTTCCTTTGGCCTTTGACCACCATTCAGTTTTGGTCACCCCCAGTCCTTGTCTGTTGGTCTGTGTGTGTCCTGTTATTTCTCTGATCTTGAGAATTTCTTTTGCAGTATCCATCGCCTCTTGAACTTTCCATTTTCTGCCTGTCTTCAGCTGGGGCTTGATTGCTTCTACCACCTTGTCTCCTGAGTCCTCCAGCATGCTTTGAAGTCTGATCTTTCCTGCTTTGTATTCTTCCAGGATGGATTTCAGTGGTAGTTTCAGCTTTGCTTGGCGACAGTACAGCGCTATGTCAGTCAGACAGGGTGGGACACCAAGCCATTTCCTTGTGAACTTGTTGATTTGGGCTTCCATTGCCTCCACTATGCTGGTGCAGATGTCGTATATCATCAGAGGCCACAGGAGCTGTGGTATCAGCATGAACTGCAGACACCAGACCTTGTATTTGCCAGGGACCCCACAATGGTCAATGGTCTCCAAGCCTTCCTCCGCCATCTGCTTGGTTTCTTTTGCTCTTTGTGTGTCTTTCAGCGTATCATCATACCATCTTCCAAGGCTCTTGACTGGTTCTTCTGTGACTGTTGGAATGGCCTGGTTGGCAACACTGAAGACCACAGATCCGGCCACTTTTTCTTTCCTCAGTGAGAGACTCCGTGATTTCTTTGGCTTGAACTTCATTCTGGATGAGGCAACTATGTCGTCCAGCCTCTCCAGCACATGACGTGTCTCGTCTTCTCTGGATGAAATCACTGTAGTGTCATCCATGAAGGCCTTGAGAGGAGGCATCTTGTATCCATCGCCAAGGTCTGTTTGTCTCGCGTTGTTTGTTGCTGCTTTCAAGATGAGTTCCATTGCCAGCACGAACAGTATTGGGGAAATTGCACAGCCCATTGCAATACCCACTTCCAAGTTGATCCAGTCTGTTGTGTACTCCTTGGTAGAGAACCGCATTGAGAAGCCATTGAAGTACTTCTTGAGCATGTCGCGGATGTTCTTTGGAACATGGTACATCTCAAGAGCCAACTGTATCATCTCATGGGGCACAGATCCATATGCGTTTGCCAGATCAAGCCACACTACGTCCAGGTCTCTCTTTTCTGTTTTTGCTTTTTGGATTGCGTCCCAGATCATTGTGGCGTGTTCTACACAGCCAGCCACGCCTGGGATGCCACCTTTCTGGACTGACACATCCAAGTACTTGTTTTCCATCAGGTACTTGGTCAGCCTTGCTGCCATGACAGAGAAGAAGATTTTCCCTTCGACGTTCAGTAGTGATATTGGCCTGAACTGGCTGATGTCACTTGAGTTTTGCTCTTTGGGGATGTAAACACAATCTGCCGTCATCCGCTGGCCGCTGATCTTCTGGTTTCTCCAAGCCGATCGCAGCAGCCTGTGGAGCCACTCCAGCACCTTGGGACATTTCTTGTAAAGCTGGTAAGGTATTCCGTTTGGCCCTGAACTCTGATCTCACTGTGAGACTTGAACAATTAGAAAGAAAGACTGATGATTTGGATCAAAACGAAATAACTTAATTTTCTATGGTATCCCGAGAGATCAAAATGAAACTAGCAAACAATGTGAAGGTAAAATACATGATCTGTTAACTGATGAGTTAGATTTGACACGGGACATTGAGTTTGATTGGGAACATAGATTAAATGCCAAACCTGATTCTCCCATCATCGCTCAATGTTTATTTTTCAAAGACAAAACGAAAATCCTAAGAGCAAAGAGAAAATTAAAAGGGAGTAATATATTTGTGGGCAAGGATTTCTCCTCTCGTGTTAGGGAAATAAGGCGTGGTCTTTCAACCCATCTGAAGAAAGCAAGGTCCGAAGGCAAAAAAGCGGCGATGATCTTTGATCATCTTCTCATTGACGGGAAAAAGTTTTTCCTCGACGACCAAAGCAGATTAGTTGAATCCAGATAGGGGGTGGCCGGCCACTTGATGAAAAGTTGACCTACACCTGTGTGGCAGAAGAAGGTACTGACAAAAACGCTACACTGGTAAAATCGCCTGTCACTTGTGGCAGTGTTAACAGTGAACCGTTTTTTGTGGGTCAGAGAGGTGAGTCTGGACAAACTGTGAAAAACACGTGCAAAAAAGTGAACGGCACAGCGTGTACAGATGTAAAGAAACCTTTTTCTTTCCTGTCGTGGAATGTAATGGCTTATTTTCTAAACTAACCGACTGTGATTTTATGTCGTTTATTTACGAGTTTGATTTCATGTGTTTGATTGAAACATTTATGGACAAACGTCGTGCTGATATGTTTGTTGGTTATGAAGTCTCTTGTAAATCTGCAGTTACATTTTCTAAATAAGGGAGGCGTTCAGAAGGAGTGATTTGTTTATTCAGAAAAGAAATGTCTCCCTTTATTAAAATCATCGACGTTAATCATTTAAACTTTTGTGTTTTTGATCGATAAAAGATTATTTGGAATAGATAAGGATAATTTGTACTTTTGTTCCTATATACCCCAGAAGGTTCACCTTTTTATGCCCATTTTGATATTGATAATGGTATTAATTTACTTGAAGAATGTCTCTTTGATATATTGTTACCTAGGGATGTTTATGTGATATTAAATGGTGACCTCAATAGCAGAACCTCTAACATTTCACAAGATATATCTGTGAACGATGTTTATGATGAACATGTCCATAGTCGGCCTATCAGTATTAATCGACACTCTGAAGACTGTACATTGAATAATTATGGTAAATTGCTACTAAATATATGTACTGCTGTAGATCTGTGCATTCTCAATGGCGTGTGTAAAGGTGGCCTTGAAGGTTGCTATACATACAAGTCTGATACTGGTGCCAGTGTTGTCGATTGTTTCATATTTTCTAAAGAACTTTTTGCTCTTTTGTATGATTCATGTACGCTTAATGTTTTAGAACGCATAGATTCTGACCATTTACCTGTATCGCTTTCTATTGCTTTTCCTAAAGAATATACTGTGCATGCCAGTAACAAGATAGAAAAACATGTTATAGAAAAACTCGTCTGGAATGATGAGCACGCTAGTTTTGTTTCGTAGTACAATATGTAGTGATGGAATTCGTACAAAGATAGATGGTGATATACGTTTATTAGATGTGGATATAAATTATGCGCTAAACATGTTTAATGATGGCATGAAAGAAAGTGCAGACTGCATGAGAAGGTATATATATTATATATATATATATATATAATATATATATATATATATATATATATATATATTAATAGTAACAAAGTACCCTGTGACTGGTGTGATAAAAAAAAATGTGATGCTAGTAAAAGAAAAGCCAGGAGGTTACTTCGTATCAGTCGTCGCACTTTAAAGACAGAGGACAAAAATGTTTACTCAGTTGCTAGGCGAGAATATAAATATTTATTGAAGAAAAAAGAGAAAGACCTCAATAATTCTTTAGTTCAAAAACTTGTATCATCTATAAACTGTCAAAAGGAATTTTGGGATACTATTCAGAGGATTTCTTTCAGAAGTAAACAGCCCAGGAATAACATCAGTATTGAAACATGGTTTCAACATTTCCAGGCTCTACTAGAGTCCGAAGTTAGTAACGTGTGTGTTGACCAAACACTTGATGTCAAAGATGACAGTTATATGAATCGACCAGTTACATAAGACGAAGTAGTATTAGCGTGCAGAAAATTGAAATATCGCAAGGCAGTTGGCCGTGACGGCATTATTGGTGAACTATTTAAACATGCTTCTGATCAGGTAATGCGATTCTTTCTGAAATTGTTTAATATATTATTTGATAAAGGTACGTTTCCAGAAAACTGGACTGAATCAGTTATTTTGCCATTTTTTTTTAAAAGGGTGATGCTATTAACCCCAACAATAACAGAGGGATCTCTATTAGTGATATTAGTTGTAAAATCTTTGGGACAATTATCAATAACCGACTGCAAGAATGGGCAGAGGAAAATAATATCACAGGTGATTATCACGCAGGCTTTAAGAAGGGTTACTCAACTATTGATCACACGTTTACATTGCTTGCACTTGCGCAGAAGCAGTTTTCTTACAATAGCAAGTTATACGTAGCTTTCACAGATTTCGAAAAAAGCGTTTGACTCCATTAATAGAAATCTCCTCTGGCCCATTTTGACAAAAAATGGTATTAAAAGTAAACTTCATAGATGTATTAGAAGTATGTATGATAGAGTAAGAACCAGAGTCCGTTGTGGAGCGAACTTACTGACTATATTAATTGTTCTAGAAGAGTCAAGCAGGGAGATGCATGCAGCCCTATCTTATTTTCTTTGCTTATTAAGGAGTTAGCTCTTGATGTAATCAACAATGTAAACATGGTGCTTTATTATTGCTCGACGCTTTTGAATTGTTTATCCTTCTATTGGCCGACGATGTTGTTTTGATGTCCGAAACTGTTATAGGGTTGCAAATATAATTGGACAGCTTGCACCTTGCCACTAGATCATTGCAGTTGAAAGCCAACATGGAAAAAAGCAATATCATAGTATTTCGTAAAGGTGGTTATTTAATAAGTGTAAGGGAAAGGTGGGTATACGATGGTACTCCCATGGCAGTTGTCAATGCTTATAAATATTTAGGAATATTATTCTCAACACGCTTGAGTTTTGTTGGCGCATGCAAAGACCTTTCAAGTAAAGCAAGAAATGTTGTGCTTTGTATCATGAAAAGTTACATGTTCTTAATAATTCTTCATTCATGTTGTTTATAAAGCTATTTGATTCTCAAGTTCAACCGATTGTACAGTACGGCTCTGAGCTATAGGAACTAGAAAAATTGGCTATCTATTGTGAATCTGTTCTAATGTTTGTTGAGAAAAGGTTTCTTGGTGTAGATAGACGGACTCCAAATGATCTAATTTACGATGAAACTAGTCGCTTTCCTATTTACATTACTTCTACTGTCAGATGTCTCTGCTACTGGCTGAAAC
>CM065744.1:42904182-42936682 GCA_033310375.1 Conus canariensis
CTCTCCCTTGTACGCGCAGGCGGTTCTCTCTCTCTCTCTCTCTCTCTCTCTCTCTCTCTCTCTCTCTCTCTCTCTCTCTCTCTCTCCTACCCCTATTTTCTCGTGTTCCCCGTAGCTTACTACCCTTCCACCGTTGTCCTTTCTCTAACCATTGGTACTAGGGTGAACTGTTTTTAAAAAAAAAAAAGTGTGAACGGAGGCTGCTTCATGCAATTCAATCATTAAAGTCCATTGAGGAAGACCAAATGAGGTCGAAATATTGGGAAATATACGACGTGATTGTTGTTTAGTTCTTTGTTTGGATGTTTGTATATATATATATATATATATTATATATATATATATATATATATATATATATATATATACTAGCAGGGGCACCCGGCGTTGCCCGGGATATGAACATTCTTTGCGATACTCACGTGACGGCAAACATGTATTGTTTTGATTTACAATCAATCCCCCCACCCCCCAACATCTTCCCACCCCTTCCCCCACACAAATACACATTCTCTCTCCTCTCTCTCTCTCTCTCTCTCTCTCTCTCTGTTATACATTCTATTGTTTTCTGCCTGCCTCTGGCCCCTTTCCTCCGGATCTTCCCTAGTACGTCGAGATGCTTTTCTCGCTCGATTTTCCGCCTGCACTCACTGTTCCCATTCCCATTCTTCTGATTGCCCTTCATTTTGTAGGAATAGACTTTGTGCAGAAGTAGTTTATTTCAACGGGTCTGTGTCTAATGTAAAAACAGTGTATCAGGCTTTGCACTGTACAATCATTTTTCTGGCCCCTCTCATTCCTCCCTTTTCATCCCCCTACCCTGTCCCATCCATGTTGCAAAATTACTTACCGTTACTGGACATACGCATACCGAATTTTATCAATAGCAGTGTAAATTTAGAAAATAACGGTTTTTAACGGTCAATGTTAAGTTTTGGTTCGTAAAATTTGCATAACATTGTTCAGCACTTAAAACTGTACGTGCATACGGAATGTTATCAAGAAGGGTGAAAATTTCGAAATTCTGAAAATGATGGTTTTTAACGGTCAATGTTAAGTTTCGGATCTTGAAAATTGTATATCATTGTTTAGCGTTCAAATCTGCACATGTATATCGAATTTCTTCAAGAATACTCTAAATTTATAAAATAACGTTTTTTAACGGTCAATTTTAAATTTCGGTTCGTAAAAGTTGTATATCATTTTTCGGCATTTAAAACTGCACATGTATACCGAATTTCATCAAGAACAGCCTAAATTTTGAAAATAACGGTTTTTAACGGTCAAATTTAATGGTCATAATGACTATCTAATGACCTTATGTTGCCCGCTGGATGTTCCTGTAGGCTTATGTCAAGTTTGGTGGCGATCCGATGACTCTCGTGGCCGCCAATCTCAGAAGATCGGGTTTTAAACAGTTTTTATAGGGTTTGGTGTTTTTAACGGTTTTTAACTGTTATAAATAACGTTTTATAACTGCCAAATAACGATTCTAATTTTCGAGAAGTAGCCCTGTACCTGTGCAATGTCACAACGGCCATTTGATGAAAAGCAGAGGAAAAAGATGTCTTTGAAACCGTTATAACAGTTTTTTAACGGTTTTTAACGGTTTTATTTTTTTTAGAGATTAGCCCAAAACCATCCTTGGGTCACAACAGACGTACCTGCTAAATTTCAAGAAGATCGGGTTTTAAACAGCTTCTTTTATAGGGTTTGGTGTTTTTAACGGTTTTTAACTGTTATAAATAACGTTTTTTAACTGCCAAATAACAGTTCTAATTTTAGAGAAGTAGTCCTGTACCTGTGCAATGTCACAACGGCTATTTGAAGAAAAGCAGAGGAAAAAGGATGGCTTTGAAACCGTTATAACAGCTTTCTAACGGTTTTTAACGGTTTTATTTTTTTTAGAGATTAGCCCAAAACCATCCTCGGGTCACAACAGACGTACCTGCCAAATTTCATGACAATCGGTTGAGCCGTTTTTGAGTCTATAGCGTACACAAAACAGACACACACACACACACACACACACACACACAACACACAGAGAATTTGCCCTTTATATATTAGATACTAGCCGGTGTACCTGGCTTCGCTCGGGTATATCTGTACAATAATTTTCTGGCCACCCCTCTCTCTCACCACTTAAAAGACAATACAATAAAATTCAGCTTGGGTTTGTTTCGTTTTTCCCATGCCGAACCAATTGCCCCAGCCTCCTCCTATCTACTTCACCCAATTTCTTCGGACGCCCACTCCCTTCTTGCCTCTCAATCTGTTTTCCCTCACGATTTTTTTCCATAGATACACAGTCCATAGAGGGATGCCTGTACTTTGTGAACTTACCGATGCATTCTCAATTCCTCGATTGAAGTGCTCCAAAATGACAACTCTGTAGGGGCCGCCATAACCTAGTGGATAAGGCGCTGGACTCATGATCCAAAGGTCGTGGTTTCGAATCCTGGCTTGGTCTTGGAAATTTTAACGTGGAATGTTTCCAGCTAAAATGACCGTAGTTCACCCCATATCCACCCTGGCCCTGCAGGTGTCAGTCTAATGTGATGGACCAGCCGTCTGCATATCCTTGATTTTGGCACGGACGTTAAATCCAACTCAAACATGACAACTCTGTGAAAAGATGCATTTTCACGATGTATTATGTCTATTGGAGAGCCTCTGGGTAGACATTTCTGGTCTCCCTGTTTGGCGCAAGTATAGTCAGTGTTTCTGCGTTTCCAGTTCGTGATGCTGCAACGTAGAACATTCCATGTGTAAAACACGGAATGGTCAGGTCTGCCCCAAGGGATGAAAATGTTGGACCCTGGCTCTTGATGATTGTCAGAGCGAAAGCTGGTTTCATGGGAAACTGAAGCCGTCAGAACTGAAATGGCAGGGGTGAGTCCATGGGTTCCAGAGGAATTCTGGGGAGCAGCAACGGTTCACCTTTGTGGGGGCCACATGATATTTTCGCTTCTACAACGTTCCTGTGCAGTCTGGTGAAGACACATCGGGTGCCATTGATCACCTTTGGCGGGTCCAGTGAGCAGAGAATGATAATAGGGACTCCAGATTTCAGCAACAGTTCATGTGGTGGAAGTCCAGAAATCTCAATGGAGTTCAGGAGTTCTTGTGGATAAAGGACTGCCTCATCATCATTCTTGGCCGTGTCAACAGATCTGTACAGTTTCCTCTCCAGGGAAGTCAGCTATGATTTTTCTGTTCAGCCTGTTGACAGTCTCGTTCAGGGAGGATATTATGGCCCTTTCCGCTAACCAGTCTGAGTCTGCACAGTGAGCATGAAGATCCGGGTAGACTGCTTCTATCAGATCCTCCTGGCTATCAGACAGGCGTTGACAATGTTGGCTCTGGTGCCATTGAGGACGACAGGGAGGGATCTGCCTGAAGTTCCCACAGAACAGCGTTGGGATGCCTCCCATTGGCCTGTGCACTTGGGTGATGTCCTGCAGCGTAGAGTCCATGGCCTCGTAGACAGCTTTGTGGGTCATGGGAGCTTCATCAATTATGACGGTTGCAGCCTCTTTGATGACTTTGGCCAACGTTGACCCATGCTTGACAGAGCAGGTTGGCGTTTCTTGCTTGTCGGCATCCAGAGGGACCTTGAAAATGCTATTTACTGTCTGCCCACCCGGCAAAAGAGTAGCGGCAATGACACTGGAAGCAGTGGCTAGTACTATTTTGCCTGTGGAGCGGATCCTGTTCAGGATAAGATTCAGGATGGTCTTTCCTGTCCCTCATGGAGCATCAAGGAACATTATGTTGCTGCTTGCTGTGGGATCCTGCCTCTGCTCAACCATGGTCATAAAGCTGTCGTACACGTCTCTCTGGTCAGCTGTCAGCTTCTTCAGCTGGTCATCAGCTGCTGCCCGGAGTGCAGTAGTGTCGTAATTGGTCTCGCGGTAGTATTCTCAAGGCACAGTTTGTTGTTGTGTGACTGTTGGCATCCCATACTCCTCTGTAGACTTGCCTCCAAGAAGGAAGAGTTTGTCCTGAATCACAGTAAGAGCTTGGTTGTAGATGGCATCTGTGTACTGCGCTTCATAATAGACATCTCTTCGGACTTGGAAGAGGAAATCTTCAGCAAGATGGTCTCTGAAGAGGTTCCACAGGTTGCCTGGGTTACTGGGGTTGAAAGCCACCAGGATAATACAGAAGTCACGCAGCAGTCGGGGTCTCTGAGAGATGGAGGCTTCCTCCAGGGCAAGTTGTAGAAGGCGGTCATCATCTAGGAGTCCAAGAGCATTGCAAGCATCTCGAAAAATGTTGTGGACATAGCCGTTGACAATCTTCAGCTCCTCGTACGAACGGGATCCTTTCATAACATTGAGTAGAAGCCTCAAGAAGTAGCACTCTCCCTGGCGAGGACTGATACTGTACAATCGCCGGATTGCAGTGCCCCTTTGTCGTTTCTTCCACATATTCTGAGTGGACATCAATGTGAAGTGCTCAGGGACTTCCACGTACTTCAGCTCTCGTGCTGTAGGGTCTTGAGAGCATAGGCTAAAGATGGCTGTAAGGGTTGCTTCTGGGGGAGAGCCTTGTGCTCTTTGCGCTGCGTTGTGTGGATTGAAGTAGACCCATTGTCCATTCTCCAAATGGACAGCTGGTCTCTGCACCATGGGGTGGCACTCATGCAGGTCAAATCCCAGGAGTCTCCAGGTCGCCTCGATGCTGCCAACATAGCGGGCATTCTGGTACATTTGGATCTCATCAATGACTGGAGGTTGTTGAGCTGTTCCTTCACCTGCCTGAGTGGCTTGGAGTTGGAAGACGGCTTGGTTTGTGCCCTTGTGGACATACTTCAGGACGTACTTGATGAATTTTATGCTACTGCATATTTCCACATTGATGTGGCAGTTGAACTAATGTAGGAGGTAAGGGTTGTAGGGGACAACACACTGGCTGGTGACGATGATTTCTCTCTGCCCAAGCTTCACAGTCCCAGTATGTCCTTATTCAGACTCCTCACGTCTCCTGTACTTGGGGTAGCTGTCCTCACCCTGCTCTATGACCCTTCTTGCCTCTCAATCAATTTTACCTCACAATTTTTTTTCGTAATACGATACACAGTCGATAGAGGGATGCCTGTACTTAATGAACTTACCGATGCATTCTCAATTCCTCGATTGAAGTGCTCCAAAATGACAACTCTATAGGGGCTGCCATAACCTAGTGGATAAGGCGCTGGACTCATGATCCAAAGGTCGTGGTTTCGAATCCCGGCTTGGTCTTGGAAATTTTAACGTGGAATGTTTCCAGCTAAAATGACCGTAGGTTACCCCGATTGCCACCCTGGCCCCGCAGGTGTCAGTCTAATGTGACGGACCAGCCGTCTGCATATCCTTGATTTTGGCACGGACGTTAAACCCAACTCAAACATGACAACTCTGTGAAAAGATTGCATTTTCACGATGTATTATGTCTATTGGAGGGCCTCTGGGTTGACAACATTTCTGGTCTCCCTGTTTGGCGCAAGTATAGTCAGTGTTTCTGCGCTTCCAGTTCGTGATGCTGCAACGTAGAACATTCCATGTGTAAAACACGGAACGGTCAGATCTGCCCCACGGGATGAAAATGTCTGACCATGGCTCTTGTTGACAGACAAAAATCAGACGGTATTGCAGAGCATCATAACTTCGGTGTATTTCTGAAATCCTCTGCAGACTACCATCTCTAAATTTAGAAATTAACGGTTTTTAACGGTCAATTTTAAGTTTCTGTTCATATTAGTTGTCTATCATTGATCAGCGTGTAAAAGTGCACCTGTATACCAAATTTCATCAAGAAAGGTCTAAATTTAGAAAATAACGGATCTTAACGGTTTTTAACGCTCAATTTTATAGTTTCCGTTCGTGTAAGTTGTATATCATTGTTCAGCGTGTAAAACTGCGTCTGTATACCGAATTTCATCAGGAACGGTCTAAATTTATATAATAACGGTTTTTAACGGTCAATTTTTAAGTTTCCGTTCGTGTAAGTTGTATATCATTGTTCAGCGTGTAAAACTGCATCTGTATACCGAATTTCATCAAGAACGGTCTAAATTTATATGATAACGGTTTTTAACGGTCAATTTTAAGTTTCGGTTCGTGTAAGTTGTATATCATTGTTCAGCATTGAAAACTACACCTGTATACCAAATTTCATCAAGAAAGGTCTAAATTTAGAAAATAACGCTTTTTAACGGTGATAAATAACAGTCATAAAAACTATCGAATGACCCAATGTTATTCACAGTATGTCCTTCTAGACTCATGCCAAGTTTGGTGGCGATCCGAGGACTCCCTTTGCCGCCAACATCAGAAAAGATTGTATTTTTGATCGTTTTTAGGGGGGTACGTGTTGTTAACGGTTTTTAACGGTCATAAATAACTGTCGTAGAAACTGTCCAATGACCCTATGTTACTCGGGAGATGTCCCTCTAGGTTCGATGTACCTGTGCAATGTCACAACGGCCACTTGATGAAAAGCAGCGGAAAAAGATGTCTTTGAAACCGTTATAACAGTTTTTTAACGGTTTTTAACGGTTTTATTTCTTTAAAGATTAGCCCCAAACCATCCTCGGGTCACAACAGACATACCTGCTAAATTTCAAGAAGATCGGGTTTTAAACAGTTTCTTTGATAGGGTTTGGTGTTTTTAACGGTTTTTAACTGTTATAAATAACGTTTTTTAACTGCCAAATAACGGTTTTAATTTCAGAGAAGTAGTTCTGTACCTGTGCAATGTCACAACGGCTATTTGAAGAAAAGCAGAGGAAAAAGATGTCTTTGAAACCGTTATAACAGTTTTTTAACGGTTTTTAACGGTTTTATTATTTTAGAGATTAGCCCCAAACCATCCTTGGGTCACAACAGACGTACCTGCCAAATTTCATGACAATCGGTTGAGCCGTTTTTGAGTCTATAGCGTACACACACACACACACACACACACACACACACACACACACACACACACACACACACACAGACAGAATTTGCCCTTTATATATTAGATATATAGATGAGTCTGATCCAGCAGACGAAAGGCCTAGGAGCAGGCAATACAAATAGATGTGCCTTCGAGAGGGATTGCGATGGTTCCCTCAGGCAGCTAGTGAAGGGTTTCTCATAATGATAATATATTCCCCCAATTTTCATCATCTTCAAAATTCTTTTTTTTTTTTTTTCTTTTCTAAAAGTTCAAATCTTTGCCAAGTCATTACTATAATGACTGAAGAATTAATCTTAAATAAATGTTAGCGAACCGCCCAGAGAACGTGGACAAACGAGTCACAAGACGAAAGACAACGCGTTTCGACCTCTTAGGTCTTCATCAGGTGAGACATTAACATTATTCGTTAATGTCTCACCTGATGAAGACCTAAGAGGTCGAAACGCGTTGTGTTTCGTCTTGTGACTCGTTTGTCCACGTTCTCTGGGCGGTTCGCTAACATTTATTTAAGATTTATTTAGATTTCCGCCTGAGGTCCTCTCGCTTTGCAACTAGACTGAAGAATTGTTAGCCTGCACTTGTTTTCCCCCACTACTTAATTGTTCAGCATTATATATATATATATATATATATATATATATATATATATATATATATATATGGATTTAACACACGCACTAGTATAACATGACTCTGAATTCATCATGTCACATAGTACATCGTGTGTTAATGGGGTGCGCTCCTAGTGTCACTCTGTACATCACCTACACATCGTACACACTAGTGGGACTGCGTACATCACTTCACATAGTGCACCATGTACCAGGGGAACATGTACTCCCTGGTATGTCTTTACACAGCAATTCTAATGGTGGTGCATGCAGTAGAGAACACTCCATTCCCTGCTGACACTGTATACATCACCCATACATGCACCGGTACACAGAGGAAGTCTGTTCCCTAATGACATTCTTGACATCACTTCAACCAGTGCAACATGTGCCCTGGACCAGTCTACTGCATATTGACACTGTATACATCACCTCATGGAGTGCACCATGCTCCCTGAAACACTCTACTCCCTTGTGCCACTGTATACATCACCTCATGGACAGCACCATGCTCCCTGAAACACTCCACTCCCTAGTGCCACTGTATACATCACCTCATGGACAGCACCATGCTCCCTGAAACACTCCACTCCCTAGTGCCACTGTATACATCACCTCATAGAGAGCACCATGCTCCTTGAAACACTCCACTCCCTAGTGCCACTGTGTACATCACCTCATGGAGAGCACCATGAACCTGGACCAGTCTACTCCCTAATAACACTGCATACATGACCCCATATAGTGACCCGTGCCTTACGAACGTTTTGTGGAGTCAGACATTTCCCTGACAAAAAGAGCACTTGAAATCATCCTGTTGAAAAGAAAATGTTGGGGAAAAATATCAGTTTGGGGGCAAAAGAACAGCTTCAGAACAGAATCTGTAAATAGTTTGTTGAAAAATTAGCTTTTTTGACTGATCAACTGATACCATCTTGTTTTCCCAAGTCAACTTCAAACGTAGTTCGCTGTGACGCTGTGTTTTTCTATCTGCTCAAATATTCCCTCTTCAATCATGATGTCTTCCCTATAAGGTCTATCCCATCAAAATATGCAACACCCGGGCCCAATATGTCGCCGGGCGACAGATTGGTCTTGGTGTTGAAGACCAATCTGTTGCCTGGGCGACAGATTGGTCCTAGTTTGAAGACCAATCTGTCGCTGGGCGACAAATTGGGCAGGGTCGACAGATTGGTCGTTAACAACGGTCCTCTCCGCTCAATGAACGACTCCAAGAGCGAAAGGAAATCAGCCACATACACCATGTGTTAGCATCAAAACGGAACGGTAAGCAGTTGTCGCAAACGATTGGATATACATGGTACATAAGTTCCTCGTGCTGCGACGAGTGACTCGGCACACTGAGGAGAGGTTGTGGGATGGAAGGCGAAGGTAAGGATTGCACGGATAGCTCACAACACCTCTCCCCTGGTTAAACCACTCAGAGAGGGGAGGAGCCAATCCGTACACAACACACACACACACACACACACACACACACACACACACACACACGCACGCACGCACGCACGCACGCACACACACACACACACACACACAGTGAATGATGTGAGGGAGATAACTGCTATCGAGGGCATAAATGGAAGCTGTTTCCACTAAGAAGATGAATCTCCCCTTTGACTGTTGTCTGCTCTCTCTCTCTCTCTCTCTCTCTCTCTCTCTCTCTCTCTCTCTCGGGGCGTAAGCTGCAGCTGGCATCGTGCGGGTCGCCGTAGTAACTGTGGCATTGTTTTTGCCAACGCTGAGGGACTGACGTTGATTTGGACCCTGTACTTTTGTCAGCAAGTACTGAAGATACCATGTCATCAGCCCCTCTAGTCTTCAGGGTGTCATGTGGCTCCTTTTTGCCAGTATACATCAACTTCATGTTGAAAAGGGCCACTGAGAAAAATGCGAAGCGAGAGAGAAAGATTAAATGTGCCTTCTCGGCCAGCCATCTTATTTCGCCCACAAACCCCCCTTTTCACATAATCAAATTTTCTTAACCAAAAAAAAAAAAAAGCTAAAAACCTACAAAATTAAACAAATCTAATCGCCCGCAAACCCCCCTTTTCACGCAATTTTGTAGGTTTATAGCTATTTTTTTTTGGTTAAGAAAATCTAATTGCGTGAAAAGTGGGGGGTTTGCGGGCGAAATAAAGATGGCTGACCGAGAAGCGCACATTTAATCTTTGTCTCTGATTAACTTATAGGCACTGTGTTTGGTGGGACAACTTGCAACTCTTCGCGAACAAACGATCTTTTAGGGGCAGGCTTTTTAGAAGTCTCTCTTAAATAATACACAGGAGGGGTTGTTTTCATAATTCTTTCAACTTCATATACGTCTACGCTCCATATGGGGTCTGTGGCTCTAATTATAACATCACCCTCTGCCTCTCCAGGAGCATACAAGTATCTTACTTTTAATCCAAAAGGTAAGAGTTTTTGACTGCCTTGGATGTCTTCAGTAATACTTTTTTTTTTTAATTTGATCGCGTTTACTGGCTTAAGGCCCGTTGCTTTAAATTCTTCGTTGTTCATGGCGCGTAAGACTGCTGGCAATCTCCTAACCCATTCTGTGTTGCGTGTTTTGTCCATAAGGTCTCTGTGATATTGATAGGTAAACAGACGCTCGGCCAGATTCTTATTAAAGTTTTCTACTAGAGCCTGGGAGCGATGGTTGCCCGGAATCCCTCTCTTAACTGTAACCCGATGTCTTAAAAACAGTTGGTTTACAGCTCCTTTAAACTCTTTCCCATCATCAACCTGGATCATCCTAGGATACTTTAATGGACCTCGCATGTATATTTGTTGTAAAGCTACAGCCACAGCAGTTGAGCTTTTATCCGTTAAAGGCTCAGCATCTTTATATCTTGAAGCCATGTCAACAACCGCAAGAGCATACTTAAACTTTTTTCTTCTAACTTTGTCATGTGGAAGATACAACAAGTCCATCTGGTGGGTGTCATTAGGAACTGAGTTAACGAATCGAGGCCTTATTATTCTTTTGGGGGCAGGCAGATATATTTGCCAGATCGCTTGTTTTGAAAGCCAGTCTTTCGCTTCTGATTCAGACACCCTAGCAGCTTTACTCAGTTTATTAATAGCGGCCTTTCCTTTCCAATACCCTCTAGGAGAATAATATATTTTGTACTTCGTATCGTCCATAAGAAGGGACTGTTTTTATTACATTTTTAACTATGTTTTTAGATTGAATATGCAAGAAGAAAGATTGCTCCCATAGCGCCTATAATAAAGCCTATTTCTACCATTTTCTGATCCTCAGATGGTTCATAAAAGTCGGACAGTTCTGGCGGCGGCGATGTTAGAAACTTCTTTCCTGTCACTAAGTAATATTCATTCATTGCTTCATCAACGTCTGTAAATGTGTGCTCTGCATGTCCCTGCTCTTAACTTTTTATTAATAAAGTCTAAGTGAGCAATTCTCCTTTTCTCGTAAGCGTCTCTTGCCTTAGCTAAATCTTCCATTGCCTTGTTATGGCGTTCTCTCTCTTCATCAGACCGCAATTTACTAAACATATAATTGCTGCCAGAGAAAGCCAACGCATTAACAATAGCTCCTCCCACCATCAGAACTAATCCGGACATCCTTTTTATAAATGAACGAATCTTTTTTTATAAATCAATATTTTCTAGAATGTATCTTTTTTTATAAATCAATCTTTCTATGCATTGATGTTTTCTGGGATAATTCCCTGTGTAACAAGAAAGTCTTTTGAGGCAATCCCCGCCGTTATTACAGCTATAACCTTAACAACATCCTCAATGTCTAACCTTCCTAGATCAGCTGGCCTCATTTTAAACATGTTTTTTGCTAACATGCTATATCCTATACTAAGACCGCTGATTACAGCAGAGTGGTAAATAGTATTGATAATCTTTGCAGTGCTCATGTTTTTTTATTAACTAAAAAAATAATTAAAATAATCATAATATGAAAGACTGCCTATGTGCTTTTTAATCAGATAATCTTTTGTTGCTAGAGCTAAAAATAAGGTTGTAACTAGTTTCGGCGAATCTTCTATCTTTCCCATGTTGGGCGGTTTTATTCTTAACAAACATTTTGCAAGAGTTGAATAAACTATAATGCAAACAATAGGCACTGCATAATTAACCAGCGTTAAACTCATGGTTTTAAAAAGGTTTTATTATTTTTATTGTTTTTAAAAAGAGTTTAAAAAATGGATTGCGACGAGCTATTAAAGTGTGAGGAGGCAGCAGACCTCTGTCATAAAGAAAGATTATACTCTCTGGCTGCGTGTGGGAAAACCAGGCAGTATTTAGGCGTTGAACTAAGTATCGAACAGATTCAGCAATTGTCTACATCAGACGTTGAGAAGTATTACGCCAGGTACGAAGCACAGCTAGGATCAAAAATGGTTAGATCGATGGGACAGACAATGATTAGTTTATATGCTAAGTTAGTAGGCAAGATAGCGCCGATTGATTCAGAAGAAGATTTAAAATATGACTTAACACAAGATCCGGTTTTAACCAAGTCCCTAGAATCTCTTGCATGTGACATGTATTATAGATTTGGGACGTTGCTATGTCCATTCATCATGGGATTAATTACTTTCAATCATATTAATTTTAATCATATTAATTTTAATCGCACTAAAAAAAATGAGCGAGCAGGAGAAGACTCCACAGGAGCAGAATGTCCCGCAAGTGAATCTACAGGCGAGTGTCCCACAACTGAGTGTCCCACAAGTGAGTAGTGTTACTAAGTCTAAAAGTGCTGGGCGTGTTGAGGCCGGTCGTAAACTAGCTGAATGGAACAGACTGCAAAAAGCAAACCAAGCAGCAAAACAAAAATTGGTAGATAGTAATACAACACCAGCACCGCCGCCGCCACCAACAACAACACAATCAAACTATAAGATGTATTATTATGTACTGGGGAGTATTGTTGTTGGTGGAGGGCTTTTGGCATACAAGTGTCTAAAGCCATACTTAGCAACAAAGTTACAAATCCCCACAAAAACAGTAAAAGAAGAAGAACCAGCTTCTGCAAAAAAAGCACAGCCTCCTTCTGTAAACCCATTATTTTTACTGAATTAGTTTTTTTAATGTGTTGGTAAGTACAAGTTAAGTACTGGTTAAGTACAAGCTAAGTACTGGTTAAGTCAGTTATAACAAGTTAAGTGTAAGTAAAGTGCAAGTTAAGTGCAAGTTATGTGCAAGTTATGTTAAGTACTAGTTAAGTACTAGTTAAGATCTTAAGTAAAGTACTAGCTAAGTACTAGTTAAGATCTTAATATAAGTCAGCCAAGTTAATCTTTCAAGTCGGTTCTCCGGGGGCCTATAGCGTATGAAAGCTCGGGATTAACGTAAGTTCGCTTGCTATTGTTAGAGACTAGTGATTTCTTATTAACAGCAGTTGTGTTTACTTGATGAAGAGTAGAGCGCAGATTAACATTTGTGTGATAAAATACTTTGTGTTCAAAGAGAGCCTGCTTGTAGTTGTCGTGAGTTATATTTTTTTTGACAACTTCTTTACTTACACCCTTAGCCTTCTTCATTACGGAGGTCTGGGTGGCAACACTATACATCTTTGACCGTAAGCCAACATATTCTTGTATAACCGCCCCATTAAGTTCATCCTTCATCTTTCCAATCACTTTCTTGTTTACAGTTGAATGTAAAGGCGAATCTTTTGGGTAGTCGCATGTGTCGTACCAGCCGTCAGCTCCTTTGGCTACCTCCGCTTCTAAATCCTTATAGAAATCTTCAGTTGGGATGTCCAGAATAAAACTATCAGTGTCTGTGTAAAGGACATTTGATTCTGGGTACAGCGGCTTAAAGTAGTCATACAGAAATTCAAGCATTAATAACTTTGACAGCTCTAGCACGGCAAACCCGATAAACACCGGCTTGTCCAACTTCACATTCTGTTTCTTCATCATAATGCCAACCAGGCTGTCGCTAAATCTTCTAAAGTCTTGGTAGTTAGGTTTAGAGACTAGTTTAATCGCTTGTTTTTCTTTTGTAACTAATCTTACATCTTTACGCTTGTGTGGATTCTCCATCGTCTTGCCAAAACAACAGTTGTTCATCAACTTAAAGAAGTCTTTTTCTGAAGCGTCAGTGGCCGCAGTCCTAAGATCAGTGTTCTTCATGATGTATGGTTTCATGAAAGGCCCTTGGTCAAAAGTAATTATTCTATGAACAGCTCTTAGTTTCAGTCCGTGTCTTAAGTAAAACTGTAACAGCCGGTAATGGCATACGTACTTTCTCTTGTTAAAGAGGTTAGGCACGAGTTTAGGCGGTTCGGTGGGACTCATCTTTAATCTTTCTGCGGCTAAGGAGAAATCGTTATGGGGGTCATGCAATTCTTTAGGATATTCTAAGTCTACTTCTAAGATTAATCCTATTGGATTATCGGGTGTAAGATTTGACAATAGTCCTACCACCCGATCAACCTCATGAGGGCCTTGTATCATTTTAAAGTTTCTTAGTGGCAGTGCCTGGCTCATGGCCCACCCATACAGATTGTTGGCGTCTAAGTACATTAGATAGTTGGATGGTTTGGTGGGGTCATAATCGTCTAAATACTTGTTGTTGGCTCTGCGGTAAGGATGACAGGCCATGCTAATGCCTCCCCTCAGCCCGTCTTCAATCATCTGGAGTGTATCCAGATCAGATATTAAGTCAATCTCAATGTTTGTAGACTTTAAGAATGCATCCCAAGAAAGGCCCGGGGCAGAAATGTACTGTGATGAATCTAGGCCGTAATGTTTCATGCATGTAGATCTGTAATTCTGAAAGACGTCGGCCAATAAACACACATCAGCTAATAAATATTGATCGTGATAATCGCCCATCGTTTGGCAGTGTAATTCTGTCCAGGCTTTCTGTGCGTATTCATAGTCGGCGTCTGTTATGCCTCCACCTCTAAGACGGCTGTAAAAGTCTTCCTTAAGCGGCAGCGCCGGCTCATCAAACTTGTCCCACGAGTCCATGTATTCATAAGGGTAAACGCCTTTACGGACTAAAGATGGGTCGAAATACTCCTTAGTGATTGGGAAGTCTTGCAGAGATCCTGATAATTTATCCAAACTCCCCATCAGATGCTGGGCAGAGTCATAGAAGGATAAACAGTTTACAGTAAAGGACATGTACTTTTCTGATGATTGTGCAATACAGCTAACCCTCTTACATTCAGAAGTTATTGCTTGCATGATAAAGTGAGAATCATAGCCCCGTAAGTTATGAAAGAAGATTGGCAGTTTCCATTTTTCGGGGTTAACCTTGAGTTGAAGATTGCAACTGCTGTGTGCCACCCCTCTAAATTTGCCAGTAATGTGATCGTGGTCCCTTACTGTTGGGTTTGCTTTACTATTAGGTGTTAGCTCTGAGCCACATATCCAGCAGTGGGTGGTTGATTCATAGCGCCTTTGGTCTTCAGGAGTCATCTTAATGTCTGAGAGATTCAGTTGATTGGAGAATTGATTGCGAAGATGCTTCATGTGTTGTAAAAATCGATCGGCTGCGTTGGGACCTCTGTAAATCTCTGGTTGTGTGTGTCCGCCATCTGACCTAACAACAACAAATGCATAAGAACAGATCTGATGGTGGGATAATAAGGTTGTTTTTTGTTGTGCCCGCTCTTGAGGGCCGTAGTACTGTGGCAAGATTGATTCAAAGTCAGCATAAACTACGTATGGTCTCATCTGCATTTTGTGTACATTCTTAAAACTAACTTTAGACCCTGGTGGGGGCGTAAGAAGTTCGGTTTTACAGTCTACAAAACTTTTACAATGTTTCTTATGTTTGTCAGCTGCCTCTATAGTAGGGATCCTGACTAAACACCTTCTACAAAGCTCTTGTTTAAATTTGTTCATTGTAGTATAAGCCATAAGTCTACTAATTGATCTGATTAATACATAATGGCTCTTTAGACCGTCTGTAAACAGTATCAAGTCTACATGATTCTCAAGTGATTCGCCAAAAGTGGGAGCATTGGGAGAAATCCTTAGAGGGACTAAATTGTCTACTACCGACCATGTGTATACGTTTACGGTTATTGGTTTGTTTTGCTCTTCAAACTGAGATAAACGTTCTATGCTTACTGGAAAGGTTATGTTATTAAACGTTCAGGCTATCTTTATACTGCCTATAATTAGATACTCTGTTTGCATGATTTTTAACTGGGTGTAAGTGTGCCAAAACACACCACATGAAACATAAGTTATCCGAATTATGTATGTTTAAGACTGCTCGTTTTAACTCTAACTCTCTGGGGAGAGGGATGTAAGAATTGCCAACAATAGGATAGAACTTTGTTTGTCTTAATTTGATTTCAAGGACTGTTCCTTCAGACCAGCCAGAACCTCTTAGCTTAGCCTCTTCACTTGCATGGTTAAACTGTGTAAGCATGTAATCAGCCCATTCAGAATTAAAGTCGTAATAGCTGATTACTTCTTTCTGTTTAGTTGAAACCCAGACTAGTATACTACTATCATCAGGGGTTATATATTCAATCGGAATGGCCAACAGCACTTTTACTGGCGGGTTAATTTGAAGAGACTCTGGGATTTTAGAGATAGCATGTGTTACGCTTTCATGAACGTTTGTGGGGTTAATAATGTCCATGTCTAATTCACTGAACATATTGCCCACCGGTTTGGCAAATATCTTATCCAACGTCTTTGTGGCCGCCATTTTTTAAAGGCCAATATATCGGTAATACAAAAAATAAAATTTAGCTAATATTTACTAATTTGAGGTAATACAAAAAAATAAATACTAAAATTTAGTTAAATTGAATAGCTGCTCCTTCAGGGTTAGTAAAAACAGACAATTCAGCGTCATCAGGAGCCATAATATTAACTAAAATTGCAATACACTTTATAACTGGGTTGGGCCAAGAATCTGGCATTTTACTGATTACGTTGGTTACACTTTCACGAATATCTGTGTGCTCAAAAAGATCCGCAATTAATTCGTCAAACTTGTTTCTTAACTCTTCTTCATTAGCTCCCCGCTCCATCATTAACTCTAAGGCGCAGCATATATTTTTAAGCTCTGTAACTACTTTGCTCGCCATTTTTTAAGGCCAATATATAAGTAATACAATAATTAAATCAGGCTCATTTTTAACCTATTTTGGGTTTAGTTGAACGTTTGCAAGGTTCTGCTTTGCAAGGTTCTTTCTGATTGCTTCAGTGTTTACCTGTTGTGAAGTAAAAGTCTTTCTCCATTTCTTTTGAAGATCGATCTTTTGTCGTCTGTAATTATCGCCGTCAGCCATGGCTCGTTTAAATTCTTCGTCTGTTACTTTTCCATCCAGTAATGTATTGCTTATAATCAGCCTTAATGAATGAAGTTTTGCTGTTGCTAGGGCTACAATGGCAGTGTGCTTTGTAATTTGGGCGTTAGCTTTTTTAAAACAGCACTTACAATCGTGGACATGGCACCTAAACCCAGCCCAACACTCCCAAAAGCTATAGACATCGGTGTCCCAACTCCAGTAGCTAAAAGAGCAACACTAGACCCAGTGCTTAAGCTGGCTACAACTGATGAGCCGGTGATTATATAAGAAAGGACATTTAAAGCTTTAGCATATTTCTTTCTAGTAACCCTATACTTGTTCAAGTCACTTTCTATTTCCTCTTCAAGCTCAGTCATGTGCTTTAATCTAAACTGCTGACCTTCTTCCATTTTAAACAAGATTATTTTTTTAATCTTGTACATATCTTCTTATTAACCCTTCTGACAGCACTTCATCAACAGAGTAAAACCCAATAAAATCAACATACTTAATAAAAATAAAATCAAGTACTGATAGTTTAGCATTGTCAACCATCACAGTAACTTTGTCAGAAGATAAGAAAGTCTTTATTTCATCCCCGTTTTTAGTAATAGCAATAACAAGCCTAAGAGGCCCGTCCAAGTTTTCAGACTTTATTTGTACACCTCTGATTAACGTATGCTCTGGCAAACTAGGATCAGACTCCCTCGGAGTAATACATAAGCGAAAAAGCATCGTCATTTTTTTAGGCAGTGATTCTAGTTTTGGGTTAAATTCTAAGCCGACGGTGTCGCCCCCCACTTCAGCTAAGGACTGCTTTCTACGCAGCATATATTCAGGGCCCTGCTTAGTTATTTCAATCTGCTTTTTCTGTTGTAATCCTGGGACTAGGCTAACAAGAAGGTGTCCTTCATTCAAAGCTTTTCTAAAATTGTTTTTCTCATCAAAGTATACATAGGGGCTTCGTAGTTCAAACTTTAAATCCCAGTTAATGTCAGGAAGCAACGCCCAGGCATTCTCTCGTTTATGAAGTTTGTGTTCGTGTTTGCCAAAATCGTTTGCCCTTAGATTTCTTATCTCTTCCAGGGTAGGATATTGCTGTCGTTTTTTATCTTCAATTTCTATTCGTTTGTAAACACCATCGTCAGTGTACTCAAATCCATAAACATTTCCTGCCACTCCTATTAGATCAAAGTCAGTTGTGTCTGCTAGATCTTTTATCTCTACTGCAACCATTTAGGAGCTAACTCCGCTTTTGATTCTGGCCCTCGAGACATTCTTTTTAATATAAACAATTTATTATAAACAAATAAACAAATTGTTATAAACAATCTTTAATAAACAATCTATAATAAGCAAACGTATTGAACTGGCGGGTCAGTCCGTAAGCATAGTTTAGCGTGCTTAGATTTTTCTAGCTGCTCTTTTATTTTTTTAGTTCATCCTTGTCCCTGATTATATAATTTTCACTTAAACACTCTTCAAAACTGTCCTTGTCCTTAGTATAGAATAAGATGACTGATTTTAACTGCGATCTAAAGTCTTTTAAGACAGCATTGTATTTTTGAGTTAAGAGCCAAACAGAAACTAATGCGTGTCTTCCGCTAAAGGCCAGCTTAGACAGAGTCCTTCTTTTTTTAACGATGTCTTGTTCAGCTGAACAGTCATCAATAATAAACAGCGTTTCAGTTCCCTCAAATAGCCTATAGTAATGTTCTAAACAGTCGCTTAGCTTGTCAGTAGGATCAACTAAAAATATATTCTCGTCTGTCCAAACAAACTGCCTTTCTTTGTAAGACTTGTTGTGCTTAATGGTTGTGCAGAATATAACAATGTACTCGTAATGAAACCTGTATACTGTTTGTAACAAATCAAGCACGAAGACAGTTTTCCCACACCCAGTAATCCCACAAATAAGCGAACAGTGCGGGTCTTTAGGCAAAAAGTTCAAACTATCCATCTGTTTTAATAGGCTATTTCTTTCAGTCTATTTTCTTCAATGTTCAGCTGGGCGTCATAAACCACAAAAACGTGCATTTGTATCTGGCCATTCTCCTCCTTTTCCTTATTAATCTGTATGAGTATGCCATCTGACCCTACCCTTCTTCCACTCCCGTGCAGTTTGTTGTCATACGTGGATCTAAAATCCAGCCATAGTCCATATTTGTCTGTTAGATAATCTTGGAGTCTTACATCGTGAAGGTGAAGTTTTTTACACACATGATCGGCTGTGGGGCTTGTCTGTCTGCCTCCAGCAAACAACTTTCTTATTTCATCAAAGTGTTGGTCGGGTAAAAGTCCGGCTGAATACAGCTGAAAAGGCTTGCCATCTACTTGCAAGACAACTGCTCAATTTTTGGGTTGTAAAACACCTCAGATTCTCTCTGAAAAGGAGCCGAGGGTTTAGTAAATAGCAAGAGAACCCCCTTTAGAGACCTTAAAGAATTGCTTATAGCTATTTCCCAGACGGCGTCTTGCTTGTTTTTAATCGCTAGACTGTGGTGTAAAACTCTTTCAAAGTAAACAACCGCCCTACTTTTATACTGGTTTAAAATTATTCTAGCCAATTCGGGGTTAGTAACAACGTCAAAATTAAGAGAGATGTTACTGACTGTGTATTTGGCCGTTGGGTCATCTGATAGAATAACAGACCCGCTGTCATTGAATGTCAGTTTGTAAGTAAGTTTGTCTCTTAGTGCGCCTTGGTAATATGGCTGATGGGTTTTTAACAGTTCAAAATCTAGAGGGATGCAAAATCTGTTCTTAAATGCTCGCGCTATTGCCTGGTCTCCCTCGTCTTCCTTTGCATCTGCAGCATTAAGCCTGTGCTTAAGACCGTTTGGGCTCTGAATTCCCTGAAAGATTTTGTCTTTTCTTTCTGTTCTGGGCAGCCACAGGTCCGAATAGAGATTAAAAATGTCTGCGCTACTCAGTGAGAAAACTTCTCTACCTTCCAGTTTAATTACCATATTTTTAATGATGGCCCTGCCCAGGTTAGCAACGACGGTGGCATTAGGATCCGCCGACTCAATATCTATTTTGAATAATAGCTTGGCAGTGCCTGGCATTATAACATCGTCAGGCCCGAGGTCACTAAATCTTACTGTTAACATTTCATTGGGCTCAATTGTTGATGGATTATTTACAATGCGCACAGTCTGTCTTATGCCTTTTATGCCGTGGGGCTCCTTCCTTTTCTGAATGGATCAAGGTCGCAACCATATGGGTTCATTTTTTATAAAACAAAAAATAATAAATATATAAATATGGCTGATGAAGATTTTGGCATGATTGATTCTATTGAAGAAGAAGATGAAGATTTTGGCGCGATTGATTCTATTGAAGAACCGGGTCCTTCATTGCAAGAAGAACTTGAAGGAGCAGGATTAAGTCAAATACGAATGTTAGATAGAATTGAATCATTATATAGCAGTATAGGGCGAGAGCAGCCAGAAGCACTTAAGGTTTCTAATTTTTCAACAGATGAAAATAATCATTTGTATGTAAGAACTAGTAAAGGAAACCTTGTACGACTTACTACAAAACCAGACCCAACCCAGTTTTTAAGCAGGAGCACAATTCTTAGAGAGCTCCCTGTTTTTGACCAAAGGCAGTTAAACTTTATTGGCGATCTAAGGTCTGAGGCTGTTAGTGCTTTACAAAGCATAGTGCGAGAGTTGCCAACACGATCTGAAATAGAAATGATCTCTATTCAAGAATTAAATCAAAGAGCAGATGAACTAATAGCTAATGCAAATAGAGCAATAACAGAAATTGAGACGAGTTTTAATGAGGAGACACAGTTAAAAACATTTGCCGGTTCTCCATTGCCTAGTCAAAGAGAACGTGAGCTGAGTCCTGAAGAAGAAGCGTCTTTAGAAACAATTGATGATCCTCCATTGTCTGAGAGTGAACACGAGGTTCTTAAAGCTAGAATCAGGGATCTTAAAGCTAGAAACAAGGATCTTGAAGCTAAACTGCGCGACCTCAGGTCTGTTAAGTCTGCTTTAACAACTATAGACGAAGAACTAAAAAACAATTTGGCAAAATTTAATGCGCTAGAGAGAGAGATAGAAGAAGAAAAAAATAAACTGGCTGATGCAGATGATAACAATTTAGGGTTAGAAGAAAAGGCTAGAATACAGGCGAAAATACAGAATTTAAGGATAGAAAGGGCAAACAGGTTAGCGGCGTTGTATATTAACAGAGAAAAAATAGCAACCCAAATAAGCAGAATCAGAGAAACTATAGACAAAATGATTATTGAAAATACTACGCTAGCAGAAAGAATAGGGACTCTGTTCAGAGAGCAGGGGATTACAATAGTTAGTATATTAACAGCCATTGGGTTTGCTATCTCTACACTGGTTTATGCATTAACCTGCAGTGCACCGGCGGGGTCAGTAGCGCCTCCAACGCCTCAGCCTGGTAAAAGTTGGATTAGAAAACAACTGCACCATCTGGCAAACCTATTAAAGAAGTTAGCTGCCAAAGCGCTTGATGCTCTGCCTGGCATAATAGGCAGTGTTGTTAGTTGGGGTTTGTCTACCATAGGTAAAGTGGCTGGTTATATGGCCGACCATCTGTGGACGTTAGGAGTGCTGGCTGCCGGTTTAATTTTTAGTGAAATAAAGTATGGCTAATCCAGTAAAAGTTAAAAACACAACAAGGGCTGTCTTTTCGCTAGTGTGTCTGTCGGGGTGAGGTACATCAACAGGTGGACCGCTTTCTGGCTGTGGGCTGCTTATAACTGGTGTGGGGTCGCTTTCAGGGCTAGATACTTTTTTTAAAATGGCTGGCGTGGGCCTTGTGTTTAAGCCTTGATTATGTCCTAAGTTTTGGTCGTCTCCGGCTATGAGGATTTCATTATTATAATTCTGTATCATGCCAATCTGTAGTCTAAGGTCAGAAGGCAGCATGTATAATCCATGACCCACAACAAAGTCAACCTTTGACCTAGCATGTGAAAGAACGTTTTGGTACCTTTGTATGCTGGAAGGCAAATCAACAGCAGAGTTAATAGCATCTTCTAAATTGGCTAGAAATTGTTTTCTGGCGTCAAAGCCTGTAGATTGATCCACTATGCTAGACTTGGTCTGTGCTTGCGCTCCTAATAGACACCAAACGTACGTGCGTATGGAGTCATTAAGTCTTTGCACTCCTGGCATTGTTAGGCCTTTACTTTCATCTAAGATAAATGTTGCCCAAGCATTAGGGTGTTTTTGTTCTATTGATCCCAATCTAACTTGGGAGTTTGGCTTAAAAGAGGTGTGGCCGGGCCAGTAGCCAAAATTATATTCTCTACGCTGACCCCACAAATACAATGTGCCTAACCCGTGATTGCGATCTAACTTTTGTCTAAAGTTATTTGAAGGGTTAATGTTAAATTCGTTGCAGATTCTTTCATATGCATTATTGTCCATTGAGCTGAGAAATGGATTAAACGCGTTGTCGTTGGGGAGGCGCACCTGTAGTTCAGTTAGTATGCGTCTATACTGGTAATAAACATGAAAGTTATATACTGACCTTACTAAGAGATTGGGGTGGTTTAAATGGTTTGTATATGAAACACCACGGCCAGTAGTTGAGCAGTAAACTGCAAAATTTAACTGATTCTGGTAAAAACCATGGGGTGAGTTGACCATGCTGATGGCACTCTATTGCTCTTTATTGGAGAATTTAAATATCTAGTTAGTGGGTTTACAAGTCTGACTAGAAAGCCATATGATTCATCCACTGCGATGGTTAGGTTACTAAAGTCCAAAGATTTGGGCTCATAAACCCCTCCTACGTCGTAAGTGGCACTTTCATTATATTTAAAAGGTTCCATTTTAAATAGATTTTTCAAAAAAAGGATGCACATTTATATAACTAAACAAGGCACACGTGTGTTTTTAAAGTATCCAATTGACAATAGGCGCAGTAATAATAGGGTTGCTCTTAGAGAAATTGGTTTTAAAGTTAAGTGGATTAATATATCTGAAAAAGCTAAGAATAACTGGGTGAGTGTTAAGGACAGGCAAGGTAATTTATTAAAGCAGTTAAAAATACCTGATGGTTACTACAACTTTTGTTCTTTAAAAGAAGTATTTAGCAATTTTGGCATTAAGTTAAAAATTAATGAGGCAAATCTTATAATTACTATGCACTTTCCAGAAGAAAGAAGGGAGTACAGTTTTCCTAAAGCCCTCGCTCGAATTTTAGGCTTTCATACTAGTGATGAAACGTATCATATTAAAACACATAAGTACGTAGAAAGTGGTCTTTATGAGTATGCAGGTAGTAGGCCGTCTGATTTTCTAATTAATCCAAGGTTGTATGTTCATTTAAATGAATTAAAAACAAACACTAATTTGTTTAATGGCCAGCCATCTACGGTTCTAAGAGTACTACCATCAACTAAGGTGGGGTTTTGCGATTATCAGTTAAACACATTTGGCGAAAACAGTCAATTTAAAAAATTAGTTGGTGAGGATATAAATTCATTGTGTGTAAAAATAACTAACCAAGATGGAAGGCCGGTTGTTTGTTCTGATTTGTTGGTAGTGCTTGAGATAGAAGATTAATCAGAGAGAAAGTTTAAATGTGCGCTTCTCGGTCAGCCATCTTATTTCGCCCGCAAACCCCCCACTTTTCACGCAATTAGATTTTCTTAACCAAAAAAAATAGCTAAAAACCTACAAAATTGCGTGAAAAGGGGGGTTTGCGGGCGATTAGATTTGTTTAATTTTGTAGGTTTTTAGCTATTTTTTTTGGTTAAGAAAATTTGATTATGTGAAAAGGGGGTTTGTGGGCGAAATAAGATGGCTGGCCGAGAAGGCACATTTAATCTTTCTCTGCGAGTCGCCATTCTGACCCTACGAACCAGAGCTGCCGGTGTCACCTTAGGCTTGCTCCTCACGCTGATGTTCTGGGGCAGTTTGCTACTTCGCTGCGGAGACGTCGAGCGGAATCCTGGACCCACCGGCGTTCAGCAGTCGAGGTTGGGCAGCCAGAGTGCCACAACAGGATGGACGACCAGCACGGACAGGACTGGGGCTTCTCTGGGCGCAGGACAGACAACTCTGCTTTCTCCTCAGCAACCCACCATAGCAGACGTCATGAACAAGCTAGACAGTAAGTTTACTGCAGTTGAGAACAGCTCAAAGGACCTTCGGGATCAGTTTGCTGCCATGCATACTGGGTTTGATGATCTGTGGGAGGAGGTGGGAAATTTGAGAAAAGAAAACTTGGACCAGGAAAAGAAAAATTCTGAACTTTTAGCTAAGGTAGAGCAGTTAGAGAGAAAAACTGGTGATTTAGAATGTCGGTCCAAACGCAACAGTCTTATCTTTTATGGTATCCCCAGACATCAAAATGAGACTAATGAGCAGTGCGAAGGAAAAGTGCGTGACCTGATTACGGACAGTTTGGATATGGTACAGGAAGTTGAGTTCGACCGTGTTCACAGACTGAATGCTAAACCCGTATTTGGTGCTCCTCTTACAAAGATAAGGTGAGAATCCTTAAAGCTAAAGCCAAACTGAGGGGCAGCAAAATTTTTGTTGGAGAGGATTTCTCTTTTCGTGTGAGGGAGATCAGGTGCGGCCTCTCTCCTATCTAAAAAAAAAAGCCAGAGCCGAGGGGAAAAGAGCGTCAATGATTTTCGATCATTTGATCATTGATAGTAAAAAATACTTTCTCGACGCTCATGGCTACTTAGCTGAATCTAGATAGGGAGTCGGCCGGCCACATGTTAAAAAATGCCTTGCAACCAGCACAGAAAAAGGGAAGGCCAGTCCCACAACACCGGTAGACTTCTCGGTCGCCGGTGACATTGACACACATGAACACTTTTCGTTGTGTCAGGCCTGTTCGTCTGAGCTGCCGACTGGTTGCACGTGTAAATTCACGAAGTATACGATGTCTTCTGCTGTTCATAAACCTTTTGCTTTCTTGACGTGGAATGTCAACGGTTTAATGTCAAAGTTTGTTAATTCTGATTTTGCCTCATTTCTTAGTCAGTTCGACTTTGTCTGCTTAACGGAAACAGTTATTGATGAATGTAGTGATGATTTGTTTGTTGGTTATAAAACATTTTGCAAGCCTGTGATTAAGTTCACAAATCATGGGAGACGATTTGGAGGTTTCGTATGTTTAATAAGAAATCAATTCATCCCCTTTGTTAGATCGATTGACGTAAATGATCCAAATCTAATTATTTTTCTGATTGACAAATTCTTGTTTGGAACAGACAGAGACATTTTGTATGTCTGTTCGTACATTCCCCCCCCCGAGGGATCTCCTTTTGATGTCTATTTTGATCTAGATAATGGTATTGCTACACTGGAAGAATGTCTGACTGACCTGCTGATAATGAATGATGTTTATGTTATTTTGAACGGTGATTTAAATGGTAGAACTGCTGATATCTCTCAAGATTTCTTTGGGTTTCATGCTTTTGATACACATCATGATAGTCAATCTTTCAGTGATGCTCCCAAGATAAAAACCTAAATAATTATGGGAAATTGTTATTAAACATGTGCACTTCTTTGAACTTGTGCATCCTAAATGGTGTATGTGAAGGCGACCTAAAAGGTTGCTATACATATGTTTCTGACTCTGGAAGTAGTGTGAGTGATTATTTCATATTGTCAAATGAACTTTTTGTTCTTCTGTGTGATGCTTGTGAATTGCAGGTTGTAGAACGAATTGATTCTGATCATTTCCCTGTATCACTTCATGTTCGTTTCCCTTGTGGAAATCTAGCAGATGCTAACAAAAGAGGTCATGACGATGTTATAGAAAAAAAATTGTCTGGAGTGATGAATGCGCTTCTTCGTTTTGTGATACCCTATGTGCTGAACAAGCGTGTGAAAAGTTTGATATTGCCACAAGTTTAATAGACGCTGATATAAACCTAGCTCTTAATATGTTTAACAAATGTGTATTGGGATGTGCTGAATGTATGAAAAAAGTATATACATGGTCATGATAGAATTTCAAAGAACTGGTTTGACCATGAATGTTCTTTTAATAAAAGAAAGACTAGGAGATTATCGCGAATAAGTCGCCGCTCGTTGAAGGACGCTGACAGAACTGCATACGTTATAGCCAGACGTGAACATAAACATTTACTAAAGAGAAAAGAGAAAGAATATAAGAGGTTATTAATAGATGAATTAGTAACATCTATAAAGTCTCAGAAGAATTTCTGGGCTGTAATTCACAGAATATCGCTGAAAAGAACTCAACCTAGAAACAACATTTCAGCTGAGATGTGGTTTCAACATTTTCAAGCCTTGTTAGAGATAAATACTGACAATGAGCCAAACCAAGAGGGGCTAGAGGGCTTTGAAGGTGAGTCTGATAGCTATATTAACCGTCCCATTAGTGAAGAAGAAATATTATTAGCTATTAAAAAACTGAAAAACCGTAAAGCAGCAGGCCCCAATGGCATTATTGGTGAACTGTTCAAATACTCTTCTGCCCAAGTTGTGCAATTTTGTGTGAAATTGTTTAACAAATTGTTTGATAATGGTATGTTTCCAAATAACTGGACGGAATCAATACTTTTGCCCATATTTAAAAAGGGTGATGCTAATAATGCAAATAATTATATGGGCATCTCCCTAAGCAATATAAGTAGTAAATTGTATGGAATGATAGTAAATAATAGGCTGCAAGAATGGATAGAAAAAAACAAACAAAAAAAAAACATCCTGGTGATCACCAAGCTGGTTTCAAAAAAGGTTATTCGACTGTTGACCACATGTTTACTTTAATGGCTATCGTTCAGAAACAGTTTTCCTATAATCGAAAAATTGCTTTTATAGACTTTGAAAAAGCGTTTGATTCCATAAATAGAAATCTTCTTTGGTCAGTCATGATTAAAAACGGCATTAGGGTAAACTCTACAGATGTATCAGAAGCATGTATGAGGTAGTTGGAGCTAGAGTTCGTTGTGGTGCTAAACTGACAGATTTTATTAACTGTACAGCTGGGGTTAGGCAAGGTGATGCTTGCAGTCCTGTTCTATTTTCGCTCTTTATTAATGAATTAGCCATTGAAGTAATCAACAATGGAAGACATGGGGTTTGCTGATACTGGATGCTTTTGAATTGTGTATTCTTTTTTTTAGCAGATGATGTGGTTTTGATATCGGAGACTGTTATTGGTTTACAGACTTAACTGAATGGTTTACAACGCACAGCTGCTTCTCTCCAACTAAGGGTTAATTTGTCCAAAAGTAACATCATTGTATTTCGTAAGGGTGGTTATTTAAGTACAAGAGAAAGATGGTTCTACGATGATGACTCAATGCCTGTTGTGAATGCTTATAAGTATTTGGGTATATTTTTCTTTTACACGTCTAAGTTTTGTTGGTCGCGTGCAAGGATCTTGCTAGCAGAGCCAAAAAATGCTACTCTGTATTATGAAGAAATTATATGTTCTCAATAATACGTCTTTTAATGTATTTCTCAAGTTGTTTGATAGTCAGGTTCAACCAATTGTACAGTATGAGTCTGAATTATGGGGGTAGATGGCGCTGCTGTATACTGTGAGTCTGTGCACCTGTTCGCATTAAAAAGGTTCTTGGGTGTGGGCAGGCGCACGCCTAACGACTTGATTTATGGTGATACGAATAGATTCTCCATGTACATAGTTTCAGCACTAAAATGCAATCGTTATTGGCTGAATTTACTTCATATGGACGACCACAGATTACCACTGAAAGCTTATAACATGTTATATGGTCTTGATGCTAGAGGAAAAAAACAATTGGGTTAGTAAAGTACGTACTTGTCTTTTTGAATATGGTTTTGGTTTCGTGTGGTTAAGTCAGGGTGTTGGAAATGTTAAGCAGTTTTTACATTGTTTTCGTCAACGATTGGTTGACAGCACTTGGCAAAAATGGTCAGACCATGTGCAGCATAGTGAGAGGTTTGATTTTTATAGAAATGCTTGCAGCTTTCATGATCTGAAACCTTATCTAACTTTAGAAATGGACAGGCACTTGAAATATATCATGACCAAATTTAGGTTTGGAATATTAGAATTGGCAGTTCACAAGTTTAGATACAAAACCGTTGTTGATGACAATGTCTTGTTGTGTCCACTTTGTAAAGAGTCTCCAGAAAATGAAATCCATTTTGTTCTTTGCTGTCCAGCCCTAAAGAACATTAGAACCGAATGCATTCAGCCAAAATCTTATAGACAGCCTTCTCTATTTAACTTGACTACACTGATGACGTCAACCTCACCAGAAGTTGTTCGAAATTTCTCATTGTTTTTGTATAAGGCATTTAGATTTAGAGAAACAGTTACTTCTTGATGTTCTAAGTGATTCATGTTTGGGATGTGACAATCATGAGTATTTATCTCAATTCATGTATTATGCTCACTCACCCCTTCATAAGGGGCTAAGGCCTATATGAATAAATTATCCGAATCTCTCTCTCTCTCTCTCTCTCTCTCTCTCTCTCTCTCTCTCCTCTCTCTCTCTCTCTCAGGAGATCACGAGAACAACTGCGGCGATACGGATGCATTTGTTTAGCGCTCCATGTAGTTTTATTCATTTTCGCCAGTCATTGTGAAAAGACAGCATAACAATTCTAGCTAGTGGAGAGTCAAATATCAGTGGACTGGTCTGTACAAAAACATGATTGACTTATCATTGTGGAAGGCCAGAATTGGCACATTCTGTGCTAAAAACCTGAAGCTGACTGGACTGTGTGAGCGCCATTTTGAAACTTGTTCGGGATGACGTGTTGTGTCGGCCGTGCTCTACGTGAGTGCTGTGTCGTCAGTTATTCACACAATGTGGACATACGTGGATTAATTGTTTATTCCTCAAACTGACAACATCAAATACTTTCAAGGAGCACCAGAGGAACAACGGTAGGTGTTGGCGAACAGTTTGATTCGAGTGACATTGTCGGTCTGGATCATGGTGACCTACATGTACCCGAAGTGATCGTGACGTGTTATGTCGCCAATCGCTGTGCGTATGATATGGAAACTATTATTAAGCGGAAACATCGAGCAGAATCCTGGCCTTGATCCTCAGAACCACTAGTGACGAGAAGAACACAGACAAGAATAAGATGGAATCAACACTGACAAAAGACAGTGCAATCAATGCTGATTTCGCAGCGACAATCATGTCGGCTCTCTTTCTCTACAAAGAGAAAAACTGAAGCGAGACTGGGAAAAGCAGACCAAGCAGCAAAAGTAAGACAAAGAACAGAACGCTTTTATACGCCACGAACTGACAGAAATTAAATCAGAACTCGGGAGAGTGTCAGAGAAGTGCAGAGTGACAAGTAGCTATAAACACCTTGGGTTGTTATTCACGACAAAATTAAGCTTGAGCAAGGGCTGGCTTGAGATATGCAGAAAAAGAAAGAGACTTCTGAGGACTATGAAAAAAATTAACTCAATCGATGTGAATCTATTTTGGAAATTATTCGATTCACAGATACTGCCTATTTTGACATATACGTCAGAAGTCTGGGGAATGTTGGACAACAGTCAAATGGAAAAAAATCATACCTATGCAATAAAACGTATTATCTGCGTACCTTTGCACGCATCGAATAAAATGGTTTATGGCGAAAGTGGACAATACCCTCTATTTAGTGTGACTTATGTTAGATGTATTAGATATTGGCTGAAATTAGTAAACTTACCAATAACCAGACTCTGTGCCCAGGCATATGAAATGCTCATGCTGCAACATGAAAATGGAAAATTTAACTGGGCCTCCTGTATTAAGAAAATATCGACAGAGAATGGTTTTAGCATAGTTTGGTTGTCACAAGGAGTCGGTAATAAAGCACAATTTATTTCAGAATTCAAGGACCGTTTAATTTGTACTTATAAACAAAACTGGGATGCTGGCATGGATGGAAATGGTAAATACGACTGGTTCCTCTCATTTAAAGTAATCTTGAAGCAGAGAAGTATCTTAAAATCATAACGCATAAATGGCATAAATATAGTTTAGCAAAATTTCGAACCAGAACGCTCGGCCTTAATGCAAACCAAAGCTGGTTTGAGAAATCGAATAATAGATCTTGTCAAACGTGTACAGAAAGAGACAGTGTTGAGAAAGAAGTGCATTTTGTGTTTGATTGTCTCACATATGCCAATATCCGCAAAGGTTTATAATATTTTCAATGAATCAGTTGCTCAAAGAAGAGATTTAATAGCGATTTATGAAGTGGAAACGAGAACACTAAAATAGATTTTGCGAAGTATATCGCAGAAGCTAGCACTTTTTTCTAAAAAGAACATAACGAATGAAAAAGATAATCACTTACTGTAACCTGATAGTCTATGTCAATAGCATATAGTGTGTGCATGCGCGCGCGCGTGTGTGTATGTGTGTGGCGGGGGGGGGGGGGTTGTGTGGATGGATGGGTGCTTGATTCGTTGATTCTTTTTTGTAAGTTATATGTATGGAGAGTTTGTAACATCACAAGGGAAGAATTTTGCGTGTTTCCTTTTTAGTCGCTGTTACTGAATATGACTCATGATACCCCCTTGCCAACAGGGCTTTTGTTAATGGCAATGACATTGTTCAGTGTCAGTGTCAGTGTCAGTCTCTCTCTCTCTCTCTCTCTTCTCTCTCTCTCTCTCTCTCTCCCCTCTCTCTCTCTCTCTCTCTCTCTCTCTTCCACGTGCACAAAAGCGTTGCTTTCTTGTCGCACTAGCTGTCATTGGTGACTGTGTTTTTTGTCCACCTTTTTCACACCAAATCCATGGACAGAACAGCGTCGGTTCCAGCTCCAGGGGCGGCGACACTTCAGCATTATTATTCACAGTTCATATGTTTAACCCCCTTCTGATAGGGCCCAGGCCTTTTTTGAATACATTATCCTTCATTTATTCATCCAACCTCTCTCTCTCTCTCTCTCCTCTCTCTCTCTCTCTCTCTCTCTCTCTCTCTCTCCTCTCTCTCCAACACATGTGCAAGTGAAAATGACATTGTATACATGATCTTGCACAATGCACCACATTCAAGGGGAGAGTCTACTGTGTGGTGACACTATATACATCGCCCACACACGGCGCAATGTACCATGGAACATCTACTTCCCACTGATACTGTATACATCATCTCACACTTGCACGGAGTAGCAGAGAACAGTCTACTCATAGTGACAGTATACGTCACTTCACACAGTGTACCATGTACCAGGGAACAATCTTTTCCCTACTGACACAGTATACCTGACTTCACACAGTGTGCCATGTACCAGGGAACAATCTATTCCCTACTGACACAGTATACCTGACTTCACACAGTGTACCATGTACCATGGAACAATCTATTCCCTACTGACACAGTATACCTGACTTCACACAGTGCACCATGTACCAGGGAGCAATCTATTCCCTACTGACACAGTATACCTGACTTCACACAATGTTCTCTGTGCCAGAGAGCAGTGCACTCCCTACTACCGCTGTATGCATTAACTCACACAGTGCACTGGGACCAGGGGACAGTCTCCTCCCTATGATACTATATTTCAATCCACACAGTGTATAATGTACCCTGCACCAGTCTGCTCTCTATGATACTATATTTCAATCCACACAGTGTATAATGTACCCTGCACCAGTCTGCTCTCTATGATACTATATTTCAATCCACATAATGTATCATATACCCTGGACCAGTCTGCTCTCTATGATACTATATTTCAATCCACACAGTGTATCATGTACCCTGCACCAGTCTGCTCTCTATGATACTATATTTCAATCCACACAGTGTATAATGTACCCTGGACCAGTCTGCTCCCCATGATACTATATATCAATCCACACAGTGTATCATGTACCCTGGACCAGTCTGTTCCCTATGATACTATATATCAATCCACACAGTGTATCATGTACCCTGGACCAGTCGGCTCTCTAGTGACACTGTGTACACCTCACACAGTGTACCACGAACCAGGAAATGTTCTACACTCTACTGACACGGTATACATTTCCTCCTACCGTGCCCTGTGCTTTAGGGAAGTTCTATGGAGTCTGGCATTTCCCCAAAGTTTCTGGGGAAAAGAACAGCATCAGAAGGGACACCTTGGAACAGACTCTTTAAATAGTTTGTTGAAATACTAGCTCTGGACACATCTGCACATTTTCTAATTTGTAATAAAAAACAAGATGCAAAGCATATAAACGTACTCCCAGCTTATCCTGAATACGCGTGATATATTCGATAATAAGGAAAAATCGTCTTGGGCTGGTCTAACCGTTAGTAATGGTTATTCTGGTAAGCATCGGGCATCATTCATGACTCATAATGAACATACCTACAAAATTTCAGAAATATCGGCCACGTACTTTCTGAGATATTCCATGAAGAAGGGAAACCATTGGGGGCCGTTATAGCCGTTAGCATCATCCGTGGCCCATAATACCTACAAATGTTCAGAAAGATCGGCCACGTACTTTCAGAGATATTCCATGAAGAAGGGAAACCGTTAGGGGCCGTTATAGCCGTTAGTAACGGCTATAACAGTAAAATAAAACATCGGGCATCATCCGTGACCCATAATACCTACAAATTTTCAGAAGGATCGGCCAAGTACTTTCTGAGATATTCCATAAAAAAGAAAAAACGTTATGGGTTCTTATAGCCGTTAGTAACGGC